>APFE030335469.1:370106-427943 GCA_000404065.3 Pinus taeda | reverse complement strand
TTTTGTATTTTTGATTAAGTTGTCAGTTTCATCATGCATATGCTTTCACTGTTCTTTACTGTGCAGGGGTGGATCAAGGAGGAGAAATGCTTGGAAAAGGTTCGGAAGGTTTAGAGAGGGTCTAAGGAGTCCCTAACACCCTTCTAGAGAGTTTCACAAAGTTTGGCTATCAAGAAACCTCATTTGTGAGCTTCTAGGAAGTCTGCAGGGGTTCTATAGGAGTTTCAGAGATTTCTACAGGATGTTCAGAAATTTCTACAAGATGTTTAAAAAGTGGATTTTAGAGGATGGGTGAGTGAGGGGAGATGCATGAAGGGGTAGAGAGGTAGGATAGGGGCTTGGAGTGACCCAGGGACTGGTGGATGGAGTGGTGAGAAGGTGTAGAAGGCTGACTTGGCTCAAAGAAGGCTGGACCAATGATTGCACAAAAAGGTAGGGTTATGTGGGAAAAAGGACAGATGTGAGACGAGGAACCTAGCTAGGAGATGGAACAGTTGGCTCTGATGAAGCTTAGGTGGATGAAAGAGTGGTAGAGATGCTCTTCACAGTGTACATTCAACTTAATCAACAAAATCTTACAAGTAATCAAATTCCTAGCTAATCTAATCTAACTAACAAAAAAGTGAATGAACAACAGCTTTGTTTTGAAAGAAAACCATGTATATCAACTATGCAATAAAACATTTTAGAGATCTGAGCACATAACTAACTTCTGCAAATGAAAATAGTACACTAAGGATTGCATGGTAAAGCAAACTAGTGTTTTTGTTGGGACAGCATGGTTACTTCAATTCCAGCCCCTGATCCAATGAGGGAGAGGTGAAACCAAAGGTGTTTGTTGGCCCTTTTTCTGGAGATTTTTCCCTGTTATTGACCTATCAAACAAATCTAAACATGAAAATCTACTTTAATCATCAAAAGCAATCTAAATAACAAAACAAGATTTAAATCTAAATAGCAGATTTTATTTTAGGAATGCAGCAAAGACACATGAAATTAAATAAAGGAGGTACTGGGCACTTGATATGGGCCCAACCCCAAGAGCGACAACCTCCTAAGAGAGATTTAGAGCTGGTGCAAATTTGTATTCATCTTTATTGAGCAAGAAAAGAAGAGTTACATCAAAAATTGTCCACAAGGGAAAGCTTGAAAAGGTGCTGAAATGCAAAGCTAATCTACTGACTAAAATCGAACTACAAACTAACTAACTTCTGCCTACAAAGTGACTAACTACTGGCTAACCAAAATGAGGCCCTAAGCCCTCTTATTTATACAAATTGAGGACCCCAACAACCCTCCTAAACTTTAGGAACTCGGCTGCCAAAACTTGTAGTTAACAACACTTTTACTAGCACTTGCTCGACTGCCCTTGTGATAATTGATTTGGTGGCCCTTGAACTCCGAGATGATGGTGGAGAATTCGAGGTAAGGGTGCAGAAATGAAGGGGACACCTTCCTAAAAATCCTCTTCGTTGTTCTTCCATGAATTTGGCTGCCAAGTGCTCATTAAAACCTTTGATTTTGTCTCAAAATTGACCAAAACACTGCACAAAGTACCCATTAGACTTTTTGGCATAATGACTAACCCAATTCACTCTATTAGCATAAATATAATCAAAAACATGCAATAAACTAAAGAATGGTGGATTAAGTCAAATTAGGAGGTTGGATGAGCCCATATAATTATCCATTTTTGGGGCTCATCATCACCCCCCTACTGAAAGTGTTGCTCATCCTCTGAGCAACTAATCTATCGCTTCATCTCTGATGATCCTGGTGGCCTCCCTGTCATGCCAAGATTCTGAAGTGATGTGCTCTTCTCGATCACGAAACCATGCTTTTCTCTTTGCTTCTTCCCACTGCCTATGCTCCTTTTCCTAGAGAATTCTTAGCTTCCTGTAGAACTATCTCAGCATCCTGTAGAGAGGTCTTTGTGTCCAACATTTTCATTCTTTCTCTCCAGGTCGATGTCTACGGCCTTCCCCGTTCATAGGTGATGGATGCCTTTGAGGGGGACCTCTCCTTTTGTGTAGCTGAGGTGTCTACAATTGTGATTAGCTCTTTTGACTGTGGTTGGGGTCTACCAGTTCTTATCTGCATGCTCCTTCTTGCCTTAAAATATAGTGGAAGCTCCCTCTTTCGTTTCTCCTTCTACTTGGGGGATGTGCTTAGGGTGGCCAACACAGCTGCTGCCTCCCTAGCTAAAATCTCGGCCAATTTCTCCTTCTATTGCCCTTTCCCTAGACTTCCTGTAGAAAGTCCTATAATGGCTGTTTTCTGGTTTCCTGTAGAAGCATTTTTCTGGCTTCCTGTAGAAACAGTCTGCTGGCTTCTTGTAGAACTAGTTTTCCCTAATTTGGCTTGCTTGGTTGGGGGTGCCTTCTCTTTGACTTGTGCTATGGTTTCCTTGGGTGTTGTTTGCATCCTTTCAGTCTTCTCTGCCGAGGTTTGCAACCGTTTCTCCCTTGGCGTCTATGCCTTTATTCCACCCACAATTTTGGGCTTGGCACCTTGGCCTTTCTCTTGTTTCTCTTCTTGCTCTTTCTGTGGTGGTCTTTCCCGGGTTTCCTTACCCTTGGCTTTCTCTTCTGCCTCAATGTGTTCTCTGTCTTCACTGCTGGATGAAGTGGAAGTTCACATGATAACCATGGATAATGCTGAATTATGAATTCCCCTGGCATGGTGAAAAATGTTTTGTTTTGGCTTGTGCTCTGATCATAAAGGGAATTTTGTGTGTGGTTTCCTCCGAAGAATGTTGAAGACAGTACCCCTCAGGTGTTTATAGGTCACTTTGTATCAATTCGCTGGTTACAATGCTATTGTTGCCCAAAACTTGACTGTCAAAAGGGAATTAGGCTCTTACAGAGAGAGTGCAGAGCCTAATGTTTATCCCCAACCACATAAAAATCACATTCTTTACGCACAAGCTTAGTTCCTATGGTTGCATCTCTCTTTTCAGAAGAATTTGAGAAAGAAGAAGCTAGACTTCAAATGCAGAGGGAAAAAAAGAATTTGTAGAACTCAGAAAATATGCAAGCAGACTTTTCACCTTTTTTCAATGTGCAGGCAGACTTTTCTTCTCATTTTTTTAATTTAATTCCATGTTCAATTCACCATTTTGCACCAACAAATCATGCACAACGAAGTTCCCCGATCCTACCTCGTTTGGAGCTTGAAATTTGTCGAAAATCCCAGGTTTTCTTTTTGCATGGCTATTTTTTGTGTTTCCTGTAGAAGACTTCCTGTAGAAATGCCTGTAGAGCGTCCCTATGCCTCTGAGCGAGCCTGATACGCGGGATAATTTCGAAAAGAGGTAGAAACCAGTGGAGGACGACTAGTTCATCATTTTGTGGAAGCAGAGGATGCATACTTTAGTCAAGTGCAAATGAACAACAGTTCATGAGTTTCAGCTAAGCCGTCTTTAATTGCTGCGTGATTTATGGCGAGGTGGAAAAAACATGTGTGCTGGATTTTTTCGAACTGCAGTGATGTTATGAACTGCATGTCTTCTTCTATTTGTTAATCAATTGATGCCCTGTGCGCTGGAGTTCAACACGTCTACCACTGCCTATGTTTTTCAACTTCCACGTGAATGACTATACACGCATGCTGCGTGATTTTTGCTTGGATGAGTGCAATCGAATATGGCTAGCTTCCTGGCTGAATCCCCACATCTCATTTGTTCATGCAGTGCTTAGATTAGATTCATGCAATAGAGGAACAAGTTTTAGTCATGTACCTAAAGCCAAATGGTTGCTGTGAGGTGTTTTTTGCTACTGCATGCATCTGCTTCGGTGGTTGCATGATGGCTCCTTTGTGCTATAAGCTCTTTGCTATCTGATGTGTGGTTATTTTGCTTCTGCAGGTATCCTCTAGCTGGATCTAAGCTGCGGGAGTTCATTTCCACATTCAAATCTGCACCCTCAAGCTGCTGCTGCTGAATTTTCATAGGACCGAAATTTGTTTTCGCCATTTCTCCCAAACGATAGATCGGATCGATCTGAAACTTGTTGAGCGTGTTCCTATCATCATGATGAACCTCCCATAGAAAAATTGAGATCAATGGATGCACAGATTTCGAGAAAAATGGAAAATGGTTGAAGATTTTAGAGATCAATTTCTTGGAAACCGTGCATCGGAATTGGCTGAAACTGCTCAGGCATGTTTCCAACACCACTGTATGATTCCCCGTAAAACAGTTTTTAAAATGGATGCATGGTTTTCAAGTTAGGGCAAAAATAAATTCGGTTCTAGGTATTTTTGCTTCAAGGCATTTTGCAGTTTTGTTGCATGGTAAGAAAAATGAACTTGGGCTGTGATGCAGGTATGGAGATGATGGAGGAGGAGCTTGAAGATTGCAAGAGGACTTCTAAACCCTTGAGGAAGCTACCATGTTCGCCAAACCACCTTTTTGAAATCCATTTCTAGCTTCCTACAATTTCTACAGGAACTTCCTGTAGAAGCACAATGTAGAAGCACAATGAGGTGGAAAAATGATGGAGAAAGGCGAGGGATGGAAATAGAGGTGCTTGCAAGCCTAACCAACAAATTCCCACCATCAAATTTCCTTTTAAAATTGAATTTGGTTCGTCTAAAGGTTCTACATGATGTTTCCTGTAGAAATACAGAACTTCCTGTAGAAATGCCTGTAGCTTCCTGTAGAAAGCCGAAAACTTCCTCTGTCTTTGTTTTGAGCGATCCTCCTAACCTGCAATGTCCTTCTTTCAACCTGCAATTATTCAATGGGAATTAGATTTATTTTTCTTTTTCTTTTTCTCTTTTTTCTTGAAAAACAACTAGGGCGCCTCATGGAGGTTTTCACCCTAATTGCCTGCCCTAGGCCCCTCCAACGGAGGTTTTCACCCAAGGATCTTATTCTTTTTTCTTTTCTCTTTTTTATCTTTTTTTTTTCTTCTTTTTTTCCAACCCATTGACCGCCTCATGGAGGTTTTCAATAAATGAGCCAATCTAAGGCGCCTCCGAGGAGGTTTTCACCTTAGATTTTTCCTCTTATTTCCATTTTTTCATTTTTTTTTAATTTTTTTTTAACCCTACCCTACTTGAAAAACAAAATCTTTCTCAAGTATAAGAATACTTCCAATGGAGCCATGTGCACATCGAGATTAGAGACAAAATGATGTGGAGGCTCGAAATACATGCTTTGACAGCTATCCGGATTTCAAAGAACAAATGATTTGACTTTGAAGGGATTAGGCATAGCTGAAGAAGAGAGTATTGTTGCACCTTAGTGGCCATCTGAAACCATATCTCAATATAGCTCTGATATCCTTGGCCCTTTTGCTGATCTGGATCATTCTCCATATCTTCTTTTATCATGACCTTCACATCTTCCTCTTTTTTCTGAGTTTTCTCTTGAATACATGGAGGATTTGATGGTAACCATGAGGGAGCTCTCTCGATCTCTGATTCTGATGTCTTCCCTTCATCTAGTGCAGCCCATGGTTCTTTGATCTCCTCATTTGAATTTTCTTTTGTTGGATGTGGTCCTTCAATGCTGTCAATATAATCTCTTTTTTGCAATACTCTTCTTGAGCTATGGTGAAGATCATTGAGCTCAAGAGGAGTCATTTGGACATGTTGTGCCTCAGCTTTGCAATTGGGTTGAGCTATTCCAATGTGCGGGTTTGGAAATGGTGGTATGGGTAGCTGAGTGGGGGTGTATATTTGAGATGGATGTGGATGGGCTTGTGGTTGGGCAGGCATTTGTGGTTGCCTTGGTGGAGCAGGAGGCGATGGTTGTGGATGAGCAGGCGATGGAGGAAAATGAGTGAAAGGAGTGTTGTACTGGGGCCTCCACCCCTGATGAGGTGTATTCCACTGAGGCTGTGGCTGAGCATAAGAGTGAAACGAATGAGCAACTGGAGGAGCATAATATGGATCTATGAAGGAACAAGGAGGAGGTGCGAACCAGGAAGGATGAGCAGGGGGACCCAAAGAAGGCATGAAAGTGGCTTGATAGGGGTCGTAATAGGTCTGGGATGTCCCTTGCAGTTCCTGCTGGTAAGGTATGGGTCCATGTGACCTCCTTTGGTTCATGAAATAGAGTGGTTCAGTGACTTCTTTGGCCCTTTGATATGCAGCATTGATTCCAGGAAAGGAAGGGCACTGATTCATAGGATGGTATTCTTCACAGACGAAACACACTTCTATGGATTGCAATGGACATTCATGCCTAGGATGCTTTCTAGTGCACTTGGGGCAAAAGATGGCCAAAGACCTCTTGGCTTCCTCTTGCTTCCTTTGGATCTGCAAGGTATCTAGTCGCATGGCAAGAAACTGCCTCATATCACTCTTGAAATCTTCCATCTGATTTGCAAATTCATTTCTGGATAAGGTACTACTCTCAACATTTCTGCTTGTAGCCATTTGCTCCAGAGGAATGTTTTCTTCTTCTTCTTCCCTTGAGGTTCTTCAAATATGTCTTGTTGTCCACCTAAGGGTTCTTTAATCACAGCCATTGAAGAAGAGAGAAGGTTGGTTGTGTGAAGCAATGGGGGTGTTGTGCAATCATTTTTCTAACTTATCTCTACTCCTACAAGGCATGAAAGAAAATCTTTTTGGTTGATTTTTGTATTTTTCTTCTTGTAACTGCAAAACGAAAATAGATTGAACTGCAACTAACTATCTTGCTGAACTGAAAATGCGGAATTGAAATGAAAGCAGGAAAGGACTAATCTATTTTGCTCAAATGAAATTGCAGGAATGAAATGCTAGGCAACGCTTGCGGAATTGAAATGCTAATCTACGCTTGCAGAAATGAAATTGCAGAATTTAAATGCTAATCTATGAAAGCGGGAAATGCTAATCTACTTTTGCAGAAATGAAATTGCATAATGGAAATGAAATAAACTACTTAGCAGAAGGTTGTAGTAGAAAATAGAAGAAAAGCAAACAATCACCAATACTCTGATGCTTCCCCGGCAACGTTGCCAAAATATGGTAGGCCCAGTATTGCAGCAATAATGCTACAACTCTTGGGACACCCTTCTTTAATTTTATCAACCCAGTAGTTTGTAAACAACTTGGAAGCGACGATGCCGTATGCACAAGTACTAGCTCTTGCCGCAGCTATCACTTCGGTCAACTGGCATAAGTCCGCTAGGAGCTTAAGCCAACTTCTATGAGCTCTTAGAAGAAGCTTTTTAACTGATGGATGAAAGCTAACTCAAAGGAAGCTAATCTACTTGCGGAAAGAAACTGAAAGCCAAAAAGAAACGCAAACCCTAACAAACCCTAATTCTACCAACTAGTCCTACTGATGCAAGAAGGAAGATGCAAGCTAATGAATGAGATGTCATTGACTTCAGAAGGTAAAATGCATGTGTCTAAGCTACTTTTATAATGAAATCTGAAGAAAACATCTTTTTGTATTTTTGAATGACTTTGTAGGATTATTATGCATGTGCTTTTACTGGTTTTGACTGTGCAGGGGTGGATAAATGAGGAGGAATGTTTGGAAGAGGTCGGGAAGGTTCAGAGAGGGCCTAAGGGGTCCCTAACACCCTTCCTAATAGTTTCACAAAGTTTGGCTACCAAGAAACCTCATTCGTGAGCTTCTACAGGAAGTCTGCAGGGTTTCTACAGGATGTTTTAGGAATTTCTACAGGATGTTCAGAAATTTCTACAGGATGTTTAAAAATTGGATTTTAGAGGATGGGTGAGTGAGGGAAGATGCATGAATGGATATGGAGGTAGGATAGGGTCCTGGAGTGACCCAGGGACTGGTAGATGGAGTGGTGAGAAGGTGTAGAAGGCTGACTTGGCTCAAAGAAGGTTGGACCAATGATTGCACAAAAAGGTAGGGTTACGTGGGAAAAAGGACAGATGTGAGATGAGGAACCAAGCTAGGAGATGGAACAGTTGGCTCTGATGAAGCTTAGGTGGATGAAAGAGTGGTAGAGATGCTCTGCACAGTGTACATTCAACTTAATCAACAAAATATTATAAGTAATCAAAGTCCTAGCTAATCTAATCTAACTAATAACAAAGTGAATGAACAACAACTTTATTTTGAAATAAAACCATGTATATCAACTATGCAATAAAATTTTTTAGAGATCTGAACACATAACTAACTTCTGCAAATGAAAACAGTACACTAAGGATTGCATGGTAAAGCAAACTAGTGTTTTTGTTGGGACAACACAGTTACTTCAATTCCAGCCCCTGATCCAATGAGGGAGAGGTGAAACCAAAGGTGTTTGTTGGCCCTTTTTCTGGATCTTTTTCCCTGTTATTAACTTATCAAACAAATCTGAACATGAAAAGCTACTTTAATCATCAAAAGCAATCTAAATAACAAAACAAGATTTAAATCTAAATAGCAAATTTTATTTTAGGAATGCATCAAAGACACATGAAAGTAAATAAAGGAGGTACCGGGCACTTGAGATGGGCCCAACCACAAGAGCGACAGCCTCCCAAGAGAGATTTAGAGCTGGTGCAAAGCTGGATTCATCTTTATTGAGCAAGATAAGAAGAGTTACATCAAAAACTGTCCACAAGGGAAAGCTTGAAAAGGTGCTGAAATGCAAAGCTAATCTACTGACTAAAATCGAACTACAAACTAACTAACTTCTGCCTACAAAGTGACTAACTATCGGCTAACCAAAATGAGCCCCTAAGCCCTCTTATTTATACAAATTGAGGACCCCAACAGCCCTCCTAAACTTTAGGAACTCGGCTGCCAAAACTTGTAGTTAATAGCACTTTTACTAGCACTTGCTTGGCTGCCCTTGTGATAATTGATTTGGTGGCCCTTGAACTCCGAGCTGATGGTGGAGAATTCGAGGTAAGGGCCCATAAATGAAGGGGACACCTTCCTAAAAATCCTCTCCCTTGTTCTTCCACAAATTTGGCTGCCAAGTGCTCATTAAAACCTTTGATTTTGTCTCAAAATTGACCAAAACACTGCACAAAGTACCCATTAGACTTGTTGGCATAATTACTAACCCAATTCACTCTATTAGCATAAATATAATAAAAAACATGCAATAAACTAATGAGAATGGTGGCTTAAGTCAAATTAGGAGGTTTGATGAGCCCATATAATTATCCATTTTTGGGGCTCATCAATATCCTAGCTGGTTTTGACATGCATGGCTTTGCATGTTGGTATATGGTTCTCTTGTTATCGGTGGCATGGTTTTGTTGGGTTGTGAAAGTGGTTTTAAGTCTTGCCTTTCCTTTTTCTGGGTAGCCATGGTGTGATGGGATTGTTTTCTCAATTTTGATCTTTGGAATTGCCAAATGGTTTTAGAATCGGGGGCAGAGGTGGTCTTAGGAAAATTCCCAAAGGCCTAGGAATTCCTTGACCGGTTTTGGCAGGATACATGGTAAATCCTGAGGGCGGAGTCTTGATTTAGGGCTTAGTGATCTGATGTGGATTGCAGTAAATCTTGAGAGACTAGTGTCTCACTTTAGGGCCTAGTGATCCGGTGTGATTGCGGTAAAACCTAAGAGATAAGGAGATGAACAATTCCTCAATAATAGTGATGGAGTTCAGAGGCATTCCTAGCTCGATTTGGTTTTGTGACCTCAGTGTCAGTTTTGGTGACATCATGGTTTAATGAGGGTGGAGGCAGTTTAACCTATGGATTCCCTTGGTTGTTTTTGGATTGGTTTATCCATGAGATCCCACAATTATGCTTGGAATATGGAATGGCGTGAATGGTTAAAAGAAATATTTGATTCAGCCATGTCTACGTTCGGGTGGTATGCGGAAGTCCCGAAGATGGTTGGCTTTGCCTATGTTTAATAAAATATAAGTTCTCTTGCTTTTGTACTTGTTAATATGTGGATTTAATAGTTGTTATCTCATTGTTATTTAAATGGTATAATGTTTATTATTAGCATGGTTATATGACTGGTTATTGTCATGGTTATTTCATGTAGTTACTTGTCACTAAAAGGATAATGGATGAAAGACCTAATTGATGTCAAAAGAATTAAAGGAAGAGGGTGGTGATACTTCTTGTCAAGTATCATATGAGATATTAGTCATTTATTCTCTATCTTGTATTCATTTCCTATAGATTGCATTGATGCCAAGTGTTTGACAGAATATCAGTCCCAGTTGGGGATGGTTAGGCTTAGAGTCAGTTTTTGATTGGTAAGTCTTGTCATCATGTATTTCATGGATTCTAAAAGCTAGAGGGTTTTCTCAACAGTGACCTGAATTCTAGGCTTAAAAATTGGCACAAATCCTAGATTTGTAGGCACAGGTCTAAGTAGAAAAGTCCTTGGACGCATTCATACCCATGTTTTTCATGTGTTCAGAGGTTTTTAGATGCACTCTTGTCCATATAAAGGGAGTGTTCAGGGGTATTGTAGTTTAAACTATTAATGGGATCCATGTGCTGGTCAAGGGAATCACTGTGATGCATTCCAAGAGTCCTGTATTTGATGTAGAAGGTCTAGTATGGTGTGTTTCCATTGGTTGCACTTCCTTAAGGTCACTTAGGAGGTCTAGTAAAATCATAGTAACTTCTCATCACATGTTTACCACAGTTTTCCAGTTACTTGGGTAGATGTGGGAGGAGGGTGTTACAAAGCCAATGAGAGCATGCCAAGTGGTAGCCTCATATTGTTCAAATTGGGTCATTTTGATTGGGTTTATTCTGATTTGGTGGATTAATTATGGTATGGCACGTGGCCCAACTAGAGCCCACCATGTGGCATGCCTTGGTTGGTCAAAATTTGTTGAGGGTTCAGATGGCCTAGGCAGGGCTCGAACCTGTCACCTCCCTCGTGCAACTTCGAGATCTACCAACTCCTCTATATGGTGGTTCTTAACCACTATGGGTGCAAAGGTTATTTAAAGTTTCATTGGTGTCATTTTGGGAGGAGGGGTTGGGTGGTCAATCCTAACCCCCGGTCACCTGTAACATCACACGACCATGGCACATATGGTATGGGGCTTGAGGCCTAGCTTGACCCTTGGTCACGTGTTCTGTATAAGACCAAAAGAGGAAGGTTTGAGCACTGGTGAAGGAAAAGGCTTGGGGCTATCCCAACCCTTACTCACTTGTTACCCCATAGAATCGTGGCAAAGGAGCTTGATGGAGGGAGCTCCATAAGGGGACCAACCCCAGCACATATGGTCTTCAATGTGACCATGGAATATCGGAGTGAGGGGCTCTATTGGAAAGGGCAAGCCATTGGCCTGACCCTTGACCCATGGGCACCAACATGACCACTAACTCTACATATAAGGGGCTAGGCCCAATGGGGGCGAGCGATTAGCCCCAGCCCTCGGTCGCATGGCCCATATGGCCAAAATTTCTATCTTTCAGGATTATTGGGAAATTTAAGTATCCAACAAATTGCACCTTCGACGGGAGAATTTGTTGCCTTCGTAGCGGAAAACAGGATGGATTTATAGGTCAGTTAGGTTGTTGGTCCGAATTGTAGGACATATAATAAGAAAACTGCCTAGGGGGATCTCATAGAGCCATATATTTGTGAGTTTTTGGCCATTTGGAGCTCAAGAATTTTCTACCTAGGGGTTTTTGGACATGTTGGATCTAATGGAGAACTCTATTTTTTTATTTGAGCACCACAAAGGAAATTTTTGCAGGTTCAAGTCCATGGGTGTATGGATCAATCAGTGTTTTTCGAGCAGTTATTGAAGGTGTTTGAGCATGGAGAAGCCATTGTAAGGATTTTCTTACCTTTATAAGTTTACTAAAACAACTATTACTTGTAGGGTTCAACTCTTCTATACTTTTCTCATTATGTGTTGTTGAGGAAAGTTTTCTTTTTGTATTTCAATGTGGAATTGAAGTGCTTATATGATCATGTATGCTCTTTTTCGGATGAAGTACAGGGTCTTTGTAGGAGAAACCTTGTGTTTTTTATATTTACATGATTGAATGTAGTTTATCATAATGTTTATGTGAGAGTTCTTTGCAGAAGAATATTTCCTTGAAGGGGAAATAGCCACATCTTTTATCAACAAACTTTTATGTACTCATTTTCCACTGAATATATGGAGCAGTCCAGCTATGTTGGCAAGCCTGGATATGTAGCCCAACAAAGGTGAACTCCATCACCAAATAATTTATTATACTCTTCATGAATTCTTGTATGATTTATGTAATGTTTTGTTGCTTATGCTTAAGTTTACATGTGAAAACTAACTCATAAATTGAAGGGACCTTTTGGAAAACTTGTTTTATGTGAAGACCCATTTTTCCTTGAAAAGCATCAAAGAATGATCCCTATTTTTAGGAAGATGAAATTGACCTCCTCCATTTTCATATCAATAAGGGATATGGAAATATTCACCTTTACAGCCATAAGGAACTGGTTGCTAGAAGGACTTGGCTACCAAAAGGAATTGGCTAGGTATAAAGGAATTTGAACAGAAAGGTGAACGACACAAGGAAATTACAAGGCCAATTATATGGATACATTCACCTTTGAATCCAAAAGATTTAGTTTCTATAAGGACTTGGCTAGGTCGACCTAGAGGTGAATGACCCAGGGAAATTATAGGATTGCAAAGATCTTCTCCCTAAAATATAGAAGGACTTAGCTACCAAAAGGAATTAGTTGGGTCGGCCAAAGGAGATATTTGTGATTCACCTTTGAATCTTAAAGGAAATGGCTTTCAGAAGGAATTTTCTAGGTCATAAAGGACTTTGACTAGAAAGGTGAATGGTCCAAAGCAAAATTCTCTCCTGAGAAGCTAGAATAACTTGGATGCTAGAAGGACTTGGCTGGCTCATGACTAGAAGAGACTGATACATTTTCCTAAAGTGCCATAAATGATTTTGGCTAAAATACCTAGATACTCAAGTGCATAAGAGGAGTTACGGCTCCCACTCGAGGATGGAGTTATATATAGACATGCATCAACATGGCAAGCTAATAAAATCTAGGAAGGAGAAATTTCAGCTAAAGGGAAATATGTTGCATCGTGTAGCATCAGAAGGTATTGGTACATACTAAAAAGCCCCCTAAATTGGCATAGTAAAAGTTATGGAAACTAATAGAAAATAAATTTTATTTTTGGGTTTCATGTAGGCTCAAAAGTGACAAGTTGGCCCCACCATGAAAGGGTGTGTTCCTTGGGGTAAATAGAACCATTCAAATTGTATATATACATGACATGACACTTCATTTGATCACTCACTTACAATAATCTCTTCTCTATATAAGACACTCGTGGGAGCAAAAAAATGATGAAGCAACTCAAGTTTGGACTTGGTTTTTGGCACAAATTTCTAGACAATTCTAATTTGTAAACCCTGCTGAAGAAAAATTATCCTAGAAGAAGAATTTATGGGTTTTCTCCTATGTTTGGGTTTCCTAAGGAAAATTTTTTGTCTCTATTATGCATAAATGTCTCTTTATTATCTTTATTTTTTTTACTATTTTGGTTTCCTTACTGATGATATTTTTTGTCTATAATTGCTTAATGATATATGTGACATAAGATAAATAAATTGAATATCATTATAAGTAATTATCTGATAGAAAATTAATTTTTTACTTTACATCCTTGTAGAAAATTGAACAATTCATTTTTCTCCACAACCCTCCTTAAGTCCCATTGTTTAGTGGAGCTAGTCAATCGCCTAAAATTAAAGGAAAGGAAAATATTTTAGGCTTCCTAATTTAGGTGTTTATTAAACCCTCCCAAACGTCCTCTATTTTCTTACAAAAACATCATATTAGCTCTAATTTGAGCTTTTTTAATAGATGTTTTCTTTACTATTCCTTTACACTTAGAACCATAGGTAGCTTCTTACTGCAATCTAGCATAATATCCCTTGACTTTCAACTCTGGGTGAAGATAATAGGGTATCATGTTTTCTTCAAAGTCTAAGGGAGAACCATAGCATAGGAATACATCCTATCAATACTACCCTCAGTCCTAATGGCATTAATTTTGATACTAAGACAAAACTCCCATCTATGCTCTTTGATATTGAGAGGACCTATATCCGATCCCTTACAATTCCAAGAATTTTCCAAAATCTATGTAGAAACATATAAGTTAATATGGGAAATATTATTTTAAAATTTACAAAAAAAAATGCCTTCCATAGAAACCTCAAAGGGTATCAATGTCTTGTTGCAAACTTGTTTAGCTTAAGGGGTCTTCTCTCCTAAACTACTTTCTTGTTGCTCAATTCCACCAAAAACATTTCTTATCAAAGATTGAACCTTTGATATACTTCCTAAGGGGATATCAAACATTAGAATTGGTGTACTCCTAGTAACCTCATTTTGGATTTTTCCTCAATATCTCTTCTCCCTTTTAATTATCTTTTCTCCATCCTTGGTTGCATTGCTACTTCTTAACCCAATCCCATAATCCTCCTTTCTCTTATCTTAATTCCTTTGAAATTTAGTTTACAATTCTCTTCTCAATGAGTATTAGTGTGGAATCTATGACACTTGAATGGGGTATCTTCATAATCTAACCTCTATAAATCATATAAAAAACTATCTTTTAATTCCAATTCATTTTCCAAACGCTCCTTCAAATTTAGGGATGCCAAATTTTTTTCCAATAACATCAATTTTGATTCCAAAAAGGACATTTCCTTTATAATAAAGATCCCTAATTTGTTTCCAATATCCTAAAATATTTCATGCGACAAAAATTCAATTAGTAAACTAGGAAGCCAAATCCAAATATACTCCATTTCAACTATCTCCTTTTAAGTGTCAAAGAAAGGATTCCCTGGTCTCAAAACTATGAGTGTCAAATCCTAGCACCAAAATTCCTTCACTAATTTATGGGTGTCTTCAACATTTTTTAGGATCACCCAAACTAACCCCTCCTCAAAATGAAGCCTGAGGGGATATAATCCAAAACGAAACTCCCATTGTCAGTGGTCCAATCCTTTAAATTGTTATCGCCAAACAACCTTCCTCTTGCCTTTCCTACCAAATCTATTTGTGCCATTGACACTACTTCATGCATCTTAATATTTTCTCTTAGAAACAACTTTACTAGTGGAATTTTTTTCTTAACACATTTCCTTTTCTTTCTCTATACACTTCACTTTTTTCATTTACTTTCTTGATCTCTTTCACTAGTAACTAGAGACCTCACCTTTGAATCCACCCACCTCGTTTGCTAGGTACTTCCAAAGGAACCACATCATCCAACATTCCAAACCCAAAATTATGCCTTGAAGATAAACTCTAACAATACTTAAAATAACCCAAGGAATTTTGGACCAAACCCAAAATACTATAATTTGGATCAATCTAGATTTACACAACTTGGTGACCCTTAACTCCATATCTTGGCTGACCTATTCCAAATTATATGATCTCACTTCCCATTCAAGATTGAATTATTATATTGATATCAAATGTGATTGGGATATCCAACTAAAATGGAATTCCACTTTAATCCTTTTGAGATCGATCTTAATGTGAAACAAATTGACAATTTCTCTTTCCTCCTTGAGATTGAGGCTACACAAATTTAGTTATATCTATTCATAACTACATACAATCTTACAATAAACATTGTAGCCACTATCTAACTTTTTATTTCTACCATCGATTAACAAGAGTATTTTTATAACATTTATGACATAACTACTGACAGATATTCCTATGATTCTCCTCATTGTGGTTATTGACATTGTATTATGGTTACTACTTAAATGAGAACGATATGACTTTATGTTCTTTCTTGTTCACCTTGACCACACAAAGTGCAGGGTGAAGAGTAGACTTAGACATAAAATTTCACTTAAGTTCCAAAAACTAATAACAAAATGTTGATTTAACTACCTACTTTGAGAGGAACAAAGGTAACACATGGTTCTTTTTAATAATTTTAGCCAAACTAAATGACCTACCTACTTTGTAGGAATGGAAAAAAATAGTTGAATCCTATCATTGAGTAGCTTCAAGATATTATGGGTTGCAACTTGACTCAGAATGAAGACTGAGAAAACTTAACAAAGTTATAATTTTGTGAATTTTCATGGGTAGGAGACTCACAATCACATGAGTCCCACAAACATTAAGCTAGAATTTTGAGTGATTATCATGACTATTGTTTCAATAGTTTCCTAATCCATTTGTAGAATGAAAATAATAAATTCTAAAATATAAGAAGGTGGCTCTGATATTAGTTTGAATTCCTTTATTCACCTAAATCATGACTTGATAGTGAGAAAGAATCCTACAAACAGCTATGCGGATAGGAATTGATGTATTCACCAAATTGTTGGTGTTTTTTTCCAAATGGTTGGACCAAATCAGCTTTATTGTAAGTGAAGTTGCACCACTACAACAAAACAAAAAGTGTTAAGGATAGTGTGAAATAATGCATATCTTTTGAAATAACAAATATATGGAGTAACATGTAAAATGACAAGAAATGAACAATAAAACAAGTCACAAGATGGATGGGAAGCAAACTCTTCTTCAATTAGAACAAAAAAATTCCTTGAAGGTCTTTGAATGTGAAAGAAAAAAGGATGGAGTCGAGTGATCCCCTTGAGGAAGGTCCTTCTTGTTTGCCCTTGAAGATTCTCTTTCAATACCAAGATACTTGCAATCTTCTCCAATGGTGGATAACGTGTTTGAGGTGAAAATAATAGGCAATGTAATTATTGGAGACTATTGGAGCTCTAGAAAAACTTTGGAAGCATAGTATTACCTTCAATTCTCTTGTCAAATATTTTCACATGGCTTGGTATTTATAGAGTTTCAGTATGATCCTTCGAAACAAGCTCATGGTGTGTGAAACAACCCTCATGAAAATTCCATCTAATAAAAACTAATAAAGGAAAAATAATAACCACGGTTGATGGGACACTTATTCCAAGTTGAATGTTGGGCAAGACATCCTAGTAAGGGTGTTCATTTGGGTATTATGGTTAAGAAAATTGGCAAAGGAAATGGCTTGGAAAGGAAAATTTACATTTTTAGCACATTTATTTATGAAAATAATGGAAATTAGGAGAAAAGGAAGGTGAAAGGTCACATGTTACATGTGAGGAGAAAATTGAAGGAAAATAATGGAAAATGAAGAAAATAGAGGCCTAATTGATAAAAGGGCTTATGAGGATCCGTTGGTAACCTTTTTTTCAGTTCATTTTTGGAGCTCCCTCATTTCTTCTCTCCCTCTCTCTCTCATACACTTGGATACTTAGATTTTTCTTGGAGCACTCTTAGAGAGTGTGGCATACTTGGATTTTTGGAGCAAGAAGGGAAAAGAAGAGCAAGGAAGTGCAAGAGGACATCGTGATCAACAACTACACCAGATTTGGCTTGTAGGTACCGAGTTGCATGTATGTTTTCCTCAGTAGTTTTGGCATGCATGGCATATGCATGTGGATTATTGGTCATGATTTGTCACTAACATGGAGGATTTCCTGGATTGATATTGGATTCCCTAGCGTTTCCATTTCCTGGATAGCCATGGATATTGTGGGTTTATTTCCTTGTTTTGTCTTTGTTTGTTCTCATGTTTCCTTTAGCTTGGGTTGAGTTATTAGTTCCAGGAAGCTCTGGTTGGACAAATTCTCTAGAAGCCTTGTAACAACTTGGGTTTAGTTACTAGTCCTTGAAGCCTTGGTTCGACAAACACTCTGGAATACCTTGGTGGGTTGAGTTACTAGACTTGGAAGCCCTCGTTAGACAAACACTCTAGAAGCCCAACAACTGTTGTGGGTTGAGTTACTAGTCCTGGAAGCCTTGGTTGGAACAAAATCTTTGGAGCTCTGGAAGGCTTGTATAGAGACCAATATGATGATGGTTGTGTGATGTCCAACCATGAGGTGGAATCACTGTTGGACAGGTTGAGGTGGTTGACCTCTGGAAGCCCTAGATGGTTTTGGATTGATGTGTTCTATGAGATCCCACATTCATGTGTGGAATATGGCATAGGGGTGAATGGATGAAGAGAGGTTTGGCTCAACCATTCTATGGTCGGGTGGAATATGGAAGTCCCATCTCGGGTTTGGGTTTTACATCATAAATATGAGGTTATTTCTCCTTGTATTTATATGAGTATTATATTGGATTATATGGGGATTATATGGATGTGATTTCCTTGGTATTTATATTGGTGTTATGTTGGTTATGTATATGTTTTATGATAGTGGGTATGTATTCCTCTCATCATGTTTTTACTTGTAAATGAATGAGAAATGTATCTTTGACCTAATGGATGAAATTGTAGCGAATGTGGTGAGGCATCAATGCTTCTTAGTGATTCTCAACTAATTATGATACCCCTATGCTTAGATTTGTTATTTACACCTATAGATTACATATTCATGGTATGTTTGATGAAATGTATTTCATGGCTAATAGGGGTCCAGTCAAGGGATTGTTTAAGTATTTGCATTTGCCTCATTGTTTCCTTATTATCTTTTTGTTCTAAAGGTGTCATTAAATTATGGGAAGTGACTTGGGCTATGGGCATGAAAAAGTGGCTCAAAACCTGGGGACATCGGCACATCACTGAGTAAAATAGTCCCTAGATGATGGCATGCCTTGTCATGAAAGCGTTTATAGCCTCCTAGATGTTTTCATGTCCATAGCATGGGAGCGTCCAGAGGTCAAGAGGTCTAAAACCTCAGTGGGACCCAGGGGTTGGTCACCAGAATTCTTGGGAAGGTTCTCAAGGGTCCTGTAGCTGATATGGAAGGTCTGTATGATGTGTTTCAGCTGATTCCATTTCCTTAAGGTAACCTAGGAGGTTGAATCCAATCATATTAGCCTCTCGTCACATGTTTAGCCCGATTAGGTGGTTACTTCGGTAGATGTGGGAGGAGAGTGTTACAGAGTGGTATCAGAGCATGGTTCGCCCCTCAGACTAGATGGGCTATGTGTGGGTAATGCACTATGTCAGTTGCATATGTGTTTCTTGTGTTCTGAGACCATGTGCTTGTTCCAATTGCATGGTGTTGATCATGGTTGTAGTGATGTTGCCATGTAGAAGTGAATGTTGTTATTATGGAGTGCATCATCGTGAGTGCATGACTGGTTGCATGTTGTTAAATGTTGTTTACATGTATCATTCTTGTATGATTGGTTACATGTTTCTACCTTGTTTTACAAGTGTTGTTCGTCTATGCTTGATTATATGTGTTTATGTGTGTGTGTTTTCCAAGTTTATGCTTGGGTGTTGTCTACCTGTATTTTGGTGTATCGTCTATGTTTATGGTGGTGCATTGTCCACATTCATTGGTATGGTTGATTTTGTGATGCATGAGGTCATGGTATGTGTGGTTGGCATGGTCACGCATCGGTAACTGGGCTTTAACTAGAATGATGTCTATAGGGTTATATTCTTATGAGTTATATTTCTATATGTTGTTGTCACTATGTTATATGTGCATTATGCTGATGTGTTGATATTGTAGATGAGACATCCCCCCCGAACTATGCTAAGGTATGTTTGTTTATTTTGATTTGGTTTAGCTTACATGATATCCCTTATGTTGGGTCTTGAAAATGTCATTCATTTCCATTACACTTTCACTATTATGTCCATTATATCACCTCCATTTCACTACTATGTCACTACATTCATCCCACTTTCATTATCATTGGGCCACATTTATGTTTTTCCAAACTTTATTAATTCTTAGCCTTTTTAAGTGAATTTGTGGTTAAAAATTAGAAAATAATGTGCATATGCTTATATCTAACAAGTGGGTTGAAATTGTTGATATGTGTAGGTCAAAAGGAGGCTTCTAGAAGACCTTTATGTGGCACCCTAAGGCCAAATTCGAATTTGAGTGGAGATAATCATGAGATCATGAGGATATGTGTCACATCTCCTAATTGTATTGAAACTCTAAGAAGACATGTGTCTTATCAGTTCCTATTTTGATTAGGACTAGAGGTAGAGGGAGAGATTTATGGACTTTCATTAATGAGATGACTTCTCATCTTTTTGTATAAATAGAAGATCTCTCTCCTTCATTTGTTAGCTTAGCTTTTTAGTTCTTAAGCTTGTAGCTTTTTGGTAGCTTTTTAGCTGGGAGCTTGTAGTTCTTCTTTGTTGGCTTTGGAAAGCTTTGGAGAGCTTTGTTGTATTTTGTAATTTTGAAGAATTTGAATAAAGCTTTGATGTTCTCAAAATGGAAGGAGATGTGAAGTAGATGTCATTTAGCATATTGGAATGTAAGGTAGAGTAATTTTATTTTATAATTTTTCTTTGATTTCATTCATGTATGTCATTTTATTGCTTTCAAGTCTGATAGTTTAGATTTTCCATTCATGCAATTTTAATTCATGCAAGTGTGTTCAACTGGTTGATTGAAGATTAGTTTTTCTTTACGTGTTCTTATATTTGCTTATTAGTTTTTGCTCGAGATTTTTAATGTAGTTTTTGCATCAAGTGGTGATCTAAAACTTGCTTTCTCTGCTGAACTTTAGTTTTTAATTCCAGTTGTTATGCTTTTATTTTAGTGAGATTTGTTTACTGCTTTTTAGATAGCTTAGATACTAATTCTTCATGCTATATGATGATATCTCCAGTGCCTTTAGTTTAACCCTGTTTTAGAAGTTAATTGGAAAGTTGTACAAACTATAGGTGAAGTAATTGATTTTGCTTTCATTAGTCTGCAAGTTGATACTTTAGATATTAGTTCTTAATTTTATATGATGATATCTTCGGTGCCTTTAGCTTAACCCCATTTTAGAAGTTAATTGGTGAGCTATACGGATTATAGGTGAAGTAATTGGTTTTGCTTTCATTAGTCTGCAAGTAGATAATTTAGATATCAATTCTTCATGCTATATGATGATATCTCGGGTGCCTTTAGCTTAACCCCATAGAAGTTAATTGACGAGCTATATAGATTATAGGTGAAGTAATTGATTTTGCTTTCATTAGTCTACAAGTAGATAGTTTAAATGTCATTATTTCACACCATATGACAACATTTCTAGTGTCTTTAGCTTAACCCCATTTTAGAAGTTAATTGACGAAATATTGGAATTATGTGTGAAATCAGTGACTAGTTTCCAGCGTCTTTATTTTTTTGGTCTTGAGTGCAGTTGTTTAGATTTATTTTCTGTAATTAGATGAACAACAGAGATAGGAACGTCATTTTCAGTACTTCATCTTTAGCTTGATTTATGTAGCTGCATGTTTCACTTTTGTTCAAGTTCTGATTTTATAGATAACATGTTTTGAGATCTTTGAAGTGCTAATTTTGAAAATTATCATAAGAAGCATAAACCTTGTCTTCAAGTATACATCCACACTTGATCTTTAGAAGCATTCTTAAAACTTTAAATTAGGATTTTCATTGCATTAGAATACTTTAGGAGACCAACAAGAGCAAAATCCCAAAAAAACATAAACTATAAAAAAAACGAAGTAAGAAAAAAGGTTAACTAAGCACATATGGTGTATCACACTTCATCAGTTTATGAGACCTGGATTGATAATTTATGTAGAGCAATTTAAGACGTCAAATTGACTAGACATTTTGGCATCATTGCTGGGGAAGTGTAATTAGGAGACCTTATTTCTTACATCTAAAAAAAATTTAATAATTTCTTAAGTATGCTCTCCTCCTGCACTTTGTGTGTGATCTGGAGGATCAAAAAAAAAAAAAAGAGAGAGAGAGAGAAAAGGGGACAAAATAAACTTCATCATTTCATTTGATTCAATTAAAAAAAAGAAGCAACAACAACAAAAAAATAGAAAATAAAAAAATGAAACCCAACTGCTTTGATAGGTTCAACTGTCGAAGATTGACTGGTTATGGTTTGTAGTGGTCCTCAAAACACTGTGTCCTGCTTTAATAAGATCTTGCAAATTAGCTGTGGAATGGAGCTTGATTCTGCAGCTAACTATGAATTTCGCAACTAATTTCAAGATTTAGCAGGTTACAGGCATCCAATGAAGAAACTGACCACATGGGCATCTCTGGAATTGTCCCAACATGGATCCTATCCTAGTCACCCAACCCAGATTGATAAAAAAAATCAGCTTAAGACTTCAGTCAAAGTCTTGTTTTTAGCATATTTTACTTGAATTTTTTGTTGCATGAAATTGAAAATCATTAATCATTCTTATAAAATTTCAAAACTTCAGAGAAAAAAGAAGAAGAAATAATCGATGGCTATCCCCAATTCCAGTTTCCACTATGGCCTCAATAAAAAATCTGCATTCCTAATTGAAGCTTTGGCCTTGAAACAAACCTACAAGAACATTTAAAAAAAAATGAGTTGTACAAATTCAACAAATCAAATTGCATAAGATTTTTTTGTTTATTAAGGAAAATAAGATGAGTCTAATTGAAAAAAAAAAAAAAAACCCTTGTGTGGCTTTCAAAATATTGTATGCCACATCCAATTTATATGGCAAAAATTTTTGAAACCTCCCAACATCAAAATCTAAAAAATCTGCATACGCATTGATTTGATGTTCTAGCCCCTTTGTGATTTTGTTTCAGTGCATCATCAGCTCTTTGTAAGCAATCCATTTGCATTCATCCGGACTATGTATCTTACTCATATAGGAAGCTTTTGGTTTTGGAAAGTTTTTGGAAAGCCAATGTAAGAAATTTCCCGATGATAACAGAATCTGAAACCTATGGATGGCCTACATAAACTGTGCAAATGGATTGAAAATAAAGGTTTGGGGCATGCTACAGTCACCCATACTCCTAGAGAAAATGCTGAGCTCATGATCTCTATTGTAGGCCTCACAGACTTCTTTGAGTTCTTGCTTATTGGCAATTCGCTCATTCACCATTAAACGCAACTATTCAGATCACCATTCACGAGAGCTTTACTAATGGAGACCAGATCATCAAAATTTACTAGTTCATACGCTGTGAGTACATCTGAAAACAATTTTTCTCTCTGAAATCAATTTTACAGCCGAATGTAGCAATTCAGGAAAACGCAAAACATGAAAAAATGTAAAACTTTAACGGCACGATACGGCCAAATGAAAACGAATTAGGAAAAAATAAAACATGGGTTTTTTCGAGGATAGGATCAGTCAGATAACTCAAAAACGGTTTTAATAAATTCATGGTGGTTTGAGAGAATTTCTCAGTTCTCTGGAGCCTCCTTTTGCATGCCGCGTGAAGAAAAATGGATTCTAATTGATGAACAGTTTGTTGTTTTGACTCTGTGTGCTTGGAGAGGGTAATTTTGATCTAGGAATCAATTGTGTGCTGGATCCACCACGTCTCCCACCTTTAATGCCTCTCATATTTAATAAACTTGCACTTCACTCTCACACTTATTTAGAGACATATCCCAATTGAATATGATGCTTCTCCACTACACCCATTTAACACTTATTCCTATGTTCTTTCGTTCTTGTAGGTTACTTGGTGTTTTACTCACTAAAATAGCAGAATAGGCGTTGGTCCTCGAGGATCTTATCTTCATTGACAAATTCTGTGTACATGTTTGAATTTATTATGACGTGCCTGGCAGTTTGACTATACTTTCAGCCAAAACTCTGCAATGAAACGATCTTTGTCGACCCGTAATCCCATGAAAAGCACTAATCAAGCTAATGACTATTTTCCACTTCATCTTTATCAAACTGTACTTACAACTAGGTTGGATTATATGCTTTGGTTTCAGCTCGTTGAGATTGATCCAACCATTAAAGCTCCTGGGTAGTGAGTATTTGACATCATAATAAATGGCAAAAATATACATCGAATAGATATCCCTAAGGAAGTGGGGGGCTTTGCTGCTATTTGGTGGCAGTATACTGTAAGAAATTTGAATAAATAAAAAATTAGTATACAAATGAATCCAGTTTCTAGAATTCCTTTAATCAGTAGTCTTGAGACTATCTTTTAGCTACGGAATGCAGCTCTGTTCGGCAGCGAACTGGCAATTCTGCAACCATTTTCATACTTCTATAGGTTATAGATGTCAAGAGATGAAATGAGCCTCATGGGTAGCTGGGAAAATGTCAGTACATGGATGGTGTCCTATTCATTTGATCCAAGTCGATGAAAAAGACCCCAGTCAAAGGGAAGTCAAGGTTTGTGTTATCACCAAGTCGCCACACTAAGTCGTAGATATCAAGAAAAAAACAATTTTGAATCAATGAAATGAATAAGTTATTTACTCACTTTTCTGAAGGTATTGATTAATTTTGGACTGATGATGAAAAATGAATGGCTAACTTTTTATTCATTATTTTTAGCTACAGATATTGCGCACATTCCGCAGCTAAAGTCATTTCGCAACTAAAGCCATTCTGCAGTTAAAAAATCTCATTGTTCAAATCAGCCTAACTTTCTCATACGAAATCATATTTTGATGATTCAAGTGTCACTAGAAAGATCTCAACAAGATCTACACAATGCAAAATCCATCATTAGAGTTTGAAATGGTAAATAATGAAATAAATTACTAAATATAAGCAACATCAACTTGAGGCACTAATTCCAAAACAAGTATAAATTCTTTTGATTTTTCCTTTGAGAACTTGTTTCATTAATACAAATTCTTAGTTTTGTGTGTAAATATCATAACTAGGAGATTGGCCATCTCTCTCCTTTGATAATCTTACATTCCATTCCAGAAGAAGTATTAGTCTTTTTGTAGGTTCCAAGAGGAAGGACAAATGACTACAAGTGAATGGTGTCTCTCTAAGAGACCAATTTGTTTCATAAGAGGATGATCAGCAACAAAGAGGAAATATGCTAATGCAAAATCAGATCCAAATACTTGAAAAACTTTCAGATACCATTTTCTCCGTCACATCCATACTTCATAATAACCCATTCACCTCATTTCCCTCCATATTTTCCATTTACGTTCACATCCACTTTCCATTATTTTTTCTCCATTCATAACCCACAAATAAAAGCAAGAGGCTCATTCACATGCTTATTACCCAATGCCATTTCTGATCTCAATTGCCATCTTCCATTTTCATCTTTCATTTCCTGTCATTTTCATTTCACAAATAAGCCCTGCTTCAATACAAATTATTGATTCCATAGTCCTTTGAGTCAAAGTTCTTTGTAAAAACTCTTTGAGGCTTGCATGCCTTAATGGCAAGTCCTCATGCTGACAAACAATGGGAATACATTAATATCCCTTGTTCATCATATCTTCTAGGTGACTCGACATCGGCAAATTCATTCATACATAGCAAGATGTGTTTAGGCATCTTAACTCTCATTGTCATCGATGGTGAGAGTTCTCATGTTGACTAGTGGCATCCATTAATGGCTACTAAGTCAACAATTTCCTGCTATGTTTGATATCAAAACATCTTTTCACATAGTAGGAATTGTGCCAATGAGTTTTGAAGACATGAAGACTATTATTTTCAGCATTTTAGAGCAGATTCAATAAGTTTTAGTAGAAGCAATAAAAAGTCATCTTAACTCTTTATCCATGGCTCTTCTTGTTTAGCCACTTGAAGAAGAATATGATCAGAATTTTGTAGCCACCATACATACAACTCATCCATTCCAAAGTGTAAGTTAAGGTATGTCATTTTCTAACTTTTGACCATAGTATTCCATAAAAATCTAGAATGATAATTGTTCGAAAAACATTTTTCTTCCTCATTTCATAAAATTGCCAATACCATCAATTTTTGGGGGGGGGGATACATTCATATTCATATCTTGCCATGTCCATATCATATTCAAGAGCCCACATACTTCCAAAATATATTAACTATTACATTGTTATTATGAGCATACATTGGCTTTTCAAAAAGTGCTTAAAGTATATATTGGATACAAACACAATCATGGTTGTCACACAAGAACCAACCCTCATGCAATCCAACAAAGATATACTTTGCAACAATAATCAAAATATCAATATGCAAAGTTCAAAGATCAAAATAGAATGCAACAAAAAATATGGTTGTTACACAAGAACCAACCATGTTGCAATTCAAGAAAAACACTTTGCAAAAGTATGAAGTTATCAAATGATATCATGCAAAGTTAAGCCAAGGCTCAAGGGTCAAAAGAATTAATGTAATATATATTGCATGAGGACATGCAATAGCTTCAGTTGGGGGGTATGTTGGGTCTTAAAAATGTCATTCATTTCCATTACAATTTCACTATTACGTCTATTATATCACCTCCATTTCACTATTATGTCACTACATTCATCTCACTTTCATTATCATTGGGCCACATTTATGTTTTTCCAAACTTTATTAATTCTTAGCCTTTTTAAGTCAATTTGTGGTTAAAAATTAAAAAATAATGTGCATATGCTTATACCTAACAAGTGGGTTGAGATTGTTGACATGCGTAGGTCAAAAGGAGGCTTCTAGAAGATCTTTATGTGGCAACCTAAGGCCAAATTCGAATTTGAGTGGAGAGAATCATGGGATCATGAGGATATGTCTCACATCTCCTAATTGTATTGAAACTCTAAGAAGACATGTGTCTTATCAGTTCCTATTTTGATTAGGACTCTAGAGGTAGAGAGAGAGATTCATGTACTCTCATTAATGAGATGGCTTCTCATCTTTTTGTATAAATAGGAGATTTATCTCCTTCATTTGTTAGCTTAGCTTTTTAGTTATTAAGATTTTTTGTAGCTCTTTAGCTTGGAGCTTGTAGTTCTTCGTTGATGGCTTTGGAAAGCTTTGGAGAGCTTTGTTGTACTTTGTAATTTTGAAGAATTTGAATAAAGCTTTGATGTTCTCAACATGGAAGGAGATGTGAAGTAGATGTCATGGAGCATATTAGAATGTAAGGTAGAGTAGATTTTATTTTGTAATTTTGCTTTGATTTCGTTCATGTATGTCATTTTATTGCTTTCAAGTTCGATAGTTTAGATTTTCCATTCATGCAAGTGTGTTCAACCAGTTGATTGTAGATTAGTTTTTCTTTACATGTTCTTGTATTTGCTTGTTTGTTTTTGCTCGAGTTTTTTAATGTAGTTTTTGTATCGAGTGGTGATCTGAGACTTGCTTCCTCTGCTGAAATTTAGTTTTTAATTCCAATTGTTATGCTTTTATTTAGTGAGATTTGTTTACCGCTTTTTAGATAGCTTATATATCAGTTCTTCATGCTATATGATGATATCTTCAGTGCCTTTAGTTTAACCCTGTTTTAGAAGTTAATTGGCAAGCTATATAGATTATAGGTGAAGTAATTGCTTTTTCTTTCATTAGTCTGCAAGTAGATAGTTTAGATATCAGTTTTTCATGCTATATGATGATATCTCCAGTGCCTTTAGCTTAACCCCATTTTAGAAGTTAATTGGTGAGTTATACAGATTATAGGTGAAGTAATTGATTTTTCTTTCATTAGTCTGCAAGTAGATAATTTAGATATCAATTCTTCATGCTATATGATGATATATCCAGTGCCTTTAGCTTAACCCCGTTTTAGAAGTTAATTGGCGAGCTATATAGAATATAGGTGAAGTAATTAATTTTGCTTTCATTAATCTGCAAGTAGATAGTTTAAATGTCATTCTTTCATGCAGTATGACGATTTTTCCGGTGTCTTTAGCTTAACCCTGTTTTAGAAGTTAATTGACAAAATATTGGAATTATGGGTGAAATCAGTGACTAGTTTCCAGCTTCTTTATTTTTTTGGCCTTGAGTGCAGTAGTTTAGATTTATTTTCTGTAATTAGATGGACAACAGAGATAGTAACCTCATTTTCAGTACTTCATCTTTAGCTTGATTTATGTAGCTGCATGTTTTCACTTTTGTTCAAGTTCTGATTTTATAGATAGCATGTTTTGAGATCTTTGAAGTGCTAAGTTTGGAAATTATCATAAGAAGCATAAACCCTGTCTTCAACCATACATCCACACTTGATCTTTAAAAGCATTCTTAAAACTTTAAATTACGATTTCCATTGCATTAGAATACTTTAGGAGACCAACAAGACCAAACCCCAAAACAACATAAACTATAAAACAACGAAGTAAGAAAAAAGGTTAACTAAGCACATATGGTGCACCACACTTCATCAGTTTATGATACCCGGATTGATAATTTATGTAGAGAAATTTAAGACATTAAATTGATTAGACACCTTGCAGGAAGAATATCAAAGATGAATAGGAATATGGTAGCGTACGGTTGCCGAGACTTTCCCTATGGATTAGATGAGAAGCATGTTGTTGGGAATTCTTCTGATCTAGCAAGCACACTGAGAAGATTAAAGGCAGAGATAAGGATTTGTAAGGCAGGTAATGAAAAAATCATACAGGAACAGGAGAAACAAGAAGAGGTAAATGCAATGATACTTCAGAGTTTGTCAAATTTGTAACGATAGGGACCACGTCATATCAACCATGAGCAGAAGGAAAAAACTAATGGGGTGTATGGTAGTAGATCTCGTGGTCATAAAAGATCAAATAAAGGTGACATAATGAGAGATGGCTAATTGTTAGACACTCTAGATAGGAGAAGTGATGGAAACAAGTACTATTCTAGTTTTGTTTATATAGGCACTATGATTGTCATCGTTATCATCCTTACAGGAGAAGTGATAGGGGATACTTGAAAGATGAGTTTAAGAAAGAAAAGCCACCTACTTTTGATGGAGAGATGAAGAAATTGCAGGATGTAGAGGCATGGTTTTTTGGCATGAGGAATTTATTCAAGTTACATCATTATTCAGAGAACATGAAAGCCAAAGTAGTTACACTCAATCTCAAAGGTAAAGCAGACATTTGGTGGGAAGATGTGAAGAAGGCTAGATGTATTCATGAGGACTTGACTTGGAGTGAGTTTGAGCGGATATTCAAGAAGAAGTACCTATCAGAGAGATAATTTGATGATAGGGCAAACAAATTCAATGAGCTAAGGATGGGATCGATGAAAAATGAATATTCAGAGGTTCATTAGTGGATTACCAGTTGCATTCAAAGACAAGATTGAGTTCAATGAGACTAGATCATTTGAGGAGAACTTCCAAAAGCTAAGGCATTTTTATGAGCAATGAAAGTGCAGATTTGAGACTACACCAGACTGGAAAGGTAATGCAAAGAACAAAGGAAAATGGGACAAGAAGCGAGCAATACCTTAGGGTATAGGTAATAAATAGAATGTACTGCCATCTAAGAAGTTAAATGCATCAGATAGAGGATAGGGATTTCAATCGAAAGAATAGAATAAGGATGCAGGTTAGAAGCCTATAAAGGTTTGGAACTATGGCAAGGATCATCACAAGAGATATTGTCCACAAAATCTGAGTGGTAGGCCTCAGATATACAGTGCACAAGATCTAAAATGTTTTGGAGATTTTGGTCAAAGCATTCCTCGTATTTATGCAACATTGGATAACAAACAGGGAGACCATAAGGCATTTATCATTGAGATGGATGGTAAGCTTTGTGACAAAGTTATTTCCATTTTGATTGACCTTGGATCTAATTATAGCTATGTTAGTCCTGACATGGTGGATAAGTGTTGTTTGAGTAAGAAAATGCATGCAAAATATTGGTTAGTGCAGTAGGCTATATGTACAAGGAAGCGAGTTCATCATTGGGTAAGAGCTTGTGCATTTGATTTGAATGGTATGCCTACTACAACACATTTGAATGTATTACCATTGGGATCATACAGTATGTTGTTGGGCATGGATTGGCTGTATCTTCATAAAACCAAGGTGGATTGTTATAAAAAAGGCCATTGAGTGCTTGGATGACAATGGGGAACCAAGAGTCTTACAGTGAAACAAGAAATCCACATTAGTAGGATGGTAACAGGTATGCAGGAAAAACGTTGTCACAAAAAAGGGTGTATTTTATTTGTAGTTCGCATTTATAGTGACAAAGGTAAGGAAGTTGAGGATGTAAATGTTTTGAGAAGGTACCCAATTCTACAGCAGTTCCAAGATGTATTTCTTGAGGATATTTAAAAGTTTCTGCCTTACATGGAGGTACGATTTTCTATTGAGTTAGTCGCAGGGGCACCCTCCACATCAAAAGCACCTTGTAGGATGAGCACACTTGAGTTGGTTGAGTTGAAGTTGCAGTAGAAGGAAATGTTGGACACGGGATACATTAGGCCAAGTGTATCACCATGGGGCACACTGGTATTATTTGTGAAGAAGAAATATGGTACTCCCATATTATGCATTGACTACAAGCAATTGAACAAAGTGACCATCAAGAACATGTATCTGTTGCCAAGGATTGATGACTTGTTCGATCAGTTGAAGTGAGAAGTAGTGTTATTGAAGATTTATTTGAGATTTAGATATCATTAGATACACATCAAAGAGGACATTTACAAGACAACCTTCTGGACCAAGTATGGGAATTATGAGTTTTTTGTAGTTCCATTTGGTTTGAATAATTATTCATCTACTTTTATGTGCTTGATGAATAGTGTGTTGCATCCGTATTTGGATAATTTTGTTACTGCGTTCATTGATGACATATTGGTACGTTCTAAAAATAAGGAAGAGCATGCTGAGCATTTAGCATCAGTGTCGAGGTTGTTGAGACAACATCAGTTGTATGCTAAGCTATGCAAGTGAAATTTATTTCAGACTGAGGTACATTACTTAGGGCATGTTCTCTCCAAGGAGGGTATTGTAATAGATCTAGAAAGGATAAGGGCTAGCATGGAGTGGGTAGCTCCTAAGAATGTAGATGAGGTGAGATATTTCATGGGGTTGGAAGGCTATTACAGGTGGTTCATTAGGAACTTCTCAGATATTTATTATCCTATCACATCATTGCAGAGAAAGGGTAATTATTTTGAATGGACAGAGGAGTGTGAGGCTAGTTTTGAGCAACTCAAGCAGTTGTTGACACATGCTCCAGTGTTAAAGATTGCGGATCCAGACAAGGAGTTTGCAGCATGAAAAGATTATTGCAAGAGAAGACTTGGTGGGGTCCTTATGTAGGATGGAAAAGTGGTATACTACAAGTCACAAAAATTGTATGAGCAGAAGCAAAAGTACCTCGCACATGATCTTGAGTTGGAAACGATCATACATGCATTGAAGATGTGGAGGCACTATCTTCTAGAAAGGAGGTTTGTGTTGATGAGTGATCACAGTGGTTTGTAGTATTTATTTTACCAACCAAATCTTAATGGAAGGCGGGCTCGGTGGTTGGATAGGATCGGTGAGTTCAATTCTGAGATCAAATACATCAAGGGTAAAGAGAACAGGGTAGCATATGCTCTTAACAGGTGGGTACACGTAAATCACTTAGAAACTATGAGCTGCTATGGGGTAGACTTATATGATAGGATCTTGCAGGCAGGTCAGTAGGATGTCAGGTATATGGATTTTATGCATAGGTTGTAGCAGAGTACAGATATAGGTACATGTACATATACAGGTAGTAGTATAGGTATAGGTACATGTACATGTACATGTACATGTGGTGGTACAGGTATGTAGTTGTATATGTATAGGTACAGGTGCAAGTGAACAATATGTGGACTATTGCCTCACATCATATGGATTGGTTAGATTCAAAGACAGGATATTTGTGCCAAATAGTAGTGAGATCAAGAAGGTGATCTTGAGAGAGTTTCATGTGAAACCATATTTAGGTCACCCAGGTTATCAGAAGACATTAACTGCAGTAAAGAAGTTTTATTATTGGCAAAATATGAAGAAGGATGTAGGAGAGTTTGTGGCTAGGAATTTTTATTTTTAGCATGTGAAGGTAGAGTATAAACATCTGGGTGCACTGCTACAGCTGATTGCAATTCCAAAATGTAATGGGAGGTCATTCTTGTTGAAAAATGGCAACAAGAAATTGCTAAAAATAGTAGTTTGGGCATCAGTGCTGGATTGGGCAACAGGGAATGAAAAATGGAAGTGCTAAAAATAGAAGTTATATTTTTAGCAGTTCAAGTTGGATTTCTATTTTTAGATAGTCCCTGGAAAAAATAGGAAGTAAAATTCGAATTTGGTCTTACCAACAGTTTGAATATTAATTAATTAATTCTCCATGAGTTAATTAGTTAAGGAAAATCAAACTTGAAGTCTTTGTGAGAACATACAATAGTTTCTCCACTAATTGGGAATGTGTCCTTGATTTGCTCCACTGATTGAGGAATGAAGGATGAGTTCTATATTGAGAGGATCACTTGACTTAATTTAACTCAGTCAAGTTCGGTTAGATTAATTTAACAAGTTGTTAAATTAATGAGATACAGTTTGTTGATGCTTGTATGCATGTGACAAATGTTATTTTCATATTACTGAGTATTCTCTCATGGATAACTGATGCATGTCAATTCAAACAGAGACCCGGTTGAGATTAGAGAAGGGACAATGTAATATCAGTTGGATGAATATTTTTCCTATAAAGGAAGCTCATCCATGATGAGGGTTTATCTCCTTCTGGTTTGTGCAGTTATTTTAGAGGTCAGTGTTGTGTGTGAGGTGAGAATCACATAGGTTGCAGTTGGAGGACCCAGGAAAAACTTTGCATAGAAATAGGAGGCTTGGAGGATAGAGGAGAAGGTTTATGAGAAGCCTTTGACTATCTATGAGCAGCAGAGGGATTGTACTAAGAGATGGATAGCTTCCAAGCTAAGGCTTTGTGTAATTTGGACTATATTTCCACTTGTATGATAATATAGAGAAGGGGTTTTAGGAGTGTGCTTTCCCTGGGTAAATTCTTTTGTGTTATGTGTGATTGATTCCTTCTTATCAATTATATGTGTTATTATTGATCTTGCTCATGGTTGATTAAGCATCCACTAAATTGGTTGTAGAAGAATATCTAGTATTATGCTTTAGTACATTGCATATATTAGTTTGATCTACAGGTGGTGAAATTTCTACATGGTATCGGAGCACAGGTGATCGAGGAAGAACAATATACAAGAAGAGGAGATTTCAAAGTTTTGAGTTTTGGGGTGAGAGTTTGCAGGGAAAATCTAAAAATTTATGTACAAAATTTTCAAAAACAAATAGCAAATTTGGATTCCTTGCGGAAAAATACCCAAATTCAAAAGAAAAATCGGATGAATCGGAGTTCGGATGAGGGAGATATTGCTGATTTAAAATGAACTCTTTTTCTAGAAAATTTTGTGACGACGGGAAAGTGGAAATAGATTGGTGTGCTAGCGAAGAACCTGTCTGCACTTGAGGTACAAGATGCATGAAAATCCTTGAGGAGCAAGGCAAAGGTTAGATATTTGGTGGTTGAGAGAGAGATTAAATTACCTCTCAACATGCAGAGCCAGAAGAAGTCTCAGACAATTATAGAGGAGCCACGATTGGTGCAGCTATTTCAAGAGGTTGTGGAGCAGCCACATCAGGGAAAGTTGAGAGGAGATCGAGTAGAGATATCTACTCATGCAGAGACCTCTAATAGGGGGAAACTTCGAGCCAGGTGAGAAGAGGGATCACATGTAGCCATACCTCCAGGTAGGAGGTGGGGTGATGTGGAGTGATCATCCCATGGAGGAGGGGTAGGATCCTTGAGGTACCCAACCTCTTGGATGAGACATTGCTATAGGAGCCCCGATGTGAAGTAGTAGGAACTGACTGATTGGGTAGAGACAGATGTAGATGGAGCGGCAGACAAAGCTACAGTGCAGGGAATCCTAGGATAATGTAAAGCATGCAGACTGCAACAATATGAGAGGCACAAGTGTGTTGCATTGTGCGGGGTAGCATAGAGAAGGGTGAAATGGTGCGAGATGCATGGAGATGTTGCAGTAGCATAGAGGTTAGAGAGGGATTGCTTGTCAGCAGTAGGTAGAGTTTCAGCATCAGAGTATGTTTCTAGCCCAACAGAGTGGTCAATTGGGAGTTTTTTTCTTTCGAGAGTTGCTGGAGCAACCACACTTGGTAGATGTGTTGCATGCAGAACATTGCAAAGGTACAAGATCAGGTTCGAGAGGAAGTCTTTCTTTTTGAGAGGGATTGTTGAAAAATGGCAATAATAAATTGCTAAAAATAGAAGTGCTAAAAATAACACTACTAAAAATAGCAGTTTGGGCATCAGTGCTGGATTGGGCAATAGGGAATGAAAAATGGAAGTGATAAAAATAGAAGTTCTATTTTTAGTAGTTCAAGTTGGATTCCTATTTTTAGATAGTCCCTGGTCTAAAACATGAAGTGAAATTCGAATTTGGTCTTACCAGCAATTTGAATATTAATTAATTAATTCTCCATGAGTTAATTAGTTAAGGAAAATCAAACTTGAAGTCTTTGTGAGAACATGCAATAATTTATCCACTAATTGGGGAATGTGTCCTTGATTTGCTCCACTGATTGAGGAATTAAGGATGAGTTCTATATTGAGAGGATCAGTTGACTTAGTTTAACTTAGTCTAGTTTAGTTAGATTAATTTAACAAGATGTTAAATTAATGAGATACAGTTTGTTGATGCTTGCATGCATGTGACAACTGTTATTTCCAGATAACTAAGTATTTTCTAATGGATAACTGATGCATGTCAGTTCAGACAGAGACCCAGTTGAGATCAGAGAAGGAACTGTGTACTATCAGTTGGATGAATATTTTTCCTATAAAGGAATATCATCCATGATGAGGATTTATGTCCTTCAGGTTTGTGCAGTTATTTCAAGGTTAGTGTTGTGTGTGAGGTGAGAATCACATAGGTTGTAGTTGGAGGACCCAGGAAAAACTGTGCATAGAAATAGGAGGCTTGGAGGGCATAGGAGAAGGTTTGTGAGAAGCCTTTGACTGTCTATGAGAAACAGAGGGATTGTACTAAGAGTTGGATAGCTTCCGAGCTAAGGCTTTGTGTAATCTGGACTATATTTCCACTCGTATGATAATACAGAGATGAGGTTTTCGGCACGTGCTTTCCCTGGGTAAATTCTTTTGTGTTATGTGTGATTGATTCCTTCTTATCAGTTATATGTGTTCTTATTGATGTTGCTCATGGTTGATTAAGCTTCCGCTAAATTGGTTGTAGAAGTAGATCTAGTATTATGCTTTAGTACATTGCATATATCAGTTTGATCTACAAGTGGTGAAATTTCTACTTGCACTGCCTCCAACAGTGAAAGTCCATGATGTTTTCCATGTGCCATTGCTTAAGAAGTATGTTAAAGATGTTGATCATGTGATTGACTGGTTTGTATTGCAAGTGGAACCCGATGGAGAATTCTAGCCGAAGCCGTAGTGTATATTGCAGAAAAAGGTGCTCATGCTCCGAAACTGAGAAATCGACCAGGTTAAGGCACAATGGAAGCACTTTGGGCCTAGTGAAGCTACATGGGAGATGGCGGATCAGATGCAGTCTATGTATCCTTCATTGTTTTCCGATTAAGGCAAAGCAGTTTTGGTATGGTGTTTTGATATATGTCTTTGGTATATGTTTTGGCACATGTTTTGGTGATCTTTGGTATATGTACTTATGTATATGGATGTAAATACCGCAATGAGCTACGTTATAAAGATCCAATAAGTGGTATGGGTGTCATGTCATTATTATGTTATGTTTGTTATGTTTTGATTTGGTTTTCTTCTCAGCAGGTTGATAATTGTAAATACTACATCGAGTAAAGTTATAAAGCTCCATCGATAGTATATTTTTCTTACAACAGTTTTGTGGTTATAGGTGTTGTTGAACACTGAGGATAGTGTTCCCCCAAGGGGGAGGGTTCTGTAATAGCCCTGGTGAAAATTCCAAGTAAGAAAAAGTAATAACCACGGTTTATGGGACACTTATTCCAAGCTGAATGTTGGGCAAGGCATCCTAGTGTGGGTGTTCATTTGGTTAATATGGCTAAGGAAATTGGAAAAGGAAATGGCTAAGGATTTGGAAAGGAAAAATGGAATTTTTAGCACATTTATTTATCAAAATAATGGAAATTAGGAGAAAATGAAGGTGAAAGGTAATTGGTTGCATGTGAGGAGGAAATTGAAGGAAAATGAAGAAAATAGAGGCCTAATTGATAAAAATGCTTCTAAGGATTAGTTGGTAATATTTTGTTAGTTCAGTTTTGGAGCTCCCTCATTTCCTCTCTCTCTCATATTCTTGGATACTTATATTTTTCTTGGAGGACTCTTGGAGAATGTGGCATACTTAGATTTTTGCATCAATAAGGCAAAGAAAGAGCAGGGAAGCAAAAGAGGACATTAGGATTAGTAGCTACAACAAATTTGGCTTGTAGTTACTAAGTTGCATGTATGTTTTCCTTAGTATTTTTGGCATGCAAGGCATATGCATGTGGATTATTGGTCATGATTTTGCACTTGCATGGAGGATTGCCTAGATTGACAATGGATTTCCTAGCCTTGTCATTTCCTAGATAGCCATGGAGATTATGGTTTTATTTCCTTGTTTTTATTTTGGTTGGTTCTCATGTTTCCTTTAGCTTGGGCTAAGTTATTAGTTCATGGAAGCCCTAGAACAACTTGGGTTGAGTTACTAGTCCTGGAAGCCTTGGTTGAACAAATGCTATGGAGGCCCTTGGTGGGTTGAGTTACTAGTCCTAGAAGCTTTGGTTGGAAAAACGCTTTGGAAGCCCAACGATAGTTATGGGTTGAGTTACTAGTCATGGAATCCTTGGTTGGAACAAATGCTATGGAGCCCTAAAAGGCTTGGATAAAGACCAATCTAATGATGGTTTTGTGATGTATGACTATGAGGTGGAATCACTATTTAATGGGTTGAGGTGGTTGGCCTCTGGAAGCCTTGGATGGTTTTGGATTGATGCGTTCTATTATATCCCACATTCATTCTTAGAATATGGAACGAGGGTGAATGGTTGAAGAGAGAATTGGCTCAGCCATTTTGTGGTTGGGTGGAATGTGGAAGTCCCATCTCGGGTTTGGGTTTTGCATCATCAATATGAGGTTATTTATCCTTGTATTTCTATGAGTATTATATTGGTTTATACAGGGATTATATGGTTATGATTTCCTTGGTAATTTTTTTGCTATTATGCTTGTTATGTATATGCTTTATGATAGTGTCTATGTATGGCTCTCATCATGTTTTTACTTGTAAATGAATGAGCAATGTATCTATGACATAATGGATGAAATGGAAGCTAATGTGTTGAAGAATCAATGCTTCTTAGCGATTCGCAGCTAAGCATGAGACCCCTATGCTTAGATATGTTATTTATACCGATAGATTACATATTCATGATATGTTTGACGAAATACCTGCTATTACTAGTAGGGGTCTAGTCAAGGGCTTGTTCAAGTATTTGCATTTGCCTCATTGTTTCCTTCTTATCTTTTTGTTGTGAGTGCAACATTCAGTTATGGGAAGTCACCTGGACTCTGGGCCTCAAAAAGTGGCTCAAATCCCATGGACATTGGCACAACACTGAGAAAAATAGTCCCTGAACACTGACATGCCTTGTCATGAGAGTTTCCAAAGCCTCCTGGACGTTGTCAGGTCCATATCATGGGAGCGTACAAAGGTTAAGAGGTTTAAGACCTCAATGGGACCCAAGGGTTGGTTACCAGAAGTGTTAGGATGGTTCTCAAGGGTCTTGTAGTTTATGTGGAAGGTTTGTATGATGTGTTTCCATTGATTCCATTTCCTTAAGGTCACCTAGGAGGTTGAATCCAATCATAGTAGCCTCTTGTCACATGTTCGCCCAAGTTGGTCGGTTAGTTGGGTAGATGTGGGAGGAGGGTGATACTGTGTGAATGGATCCCAATACATGTGTGAATTTCTATGCATGTGTTGGAAATAATGAGAGGGGGATGAATCAATATTTCACTTTCAATTAGTTATGTATTAGATTTCATACTATTAACATCAAATAAAACATAGATCGTCAACACAACACGAAAGCAATACACAAGAAGTTTTCAGGTGGAAACCATTCCGAGAAAAATACCATTGAACACTTTTCTAATATAATTTGAGAGCATAATATTTCTCATCTCCAACTAAAGGAGAAGCTCCAACTTCCTAGCAGTCTAGAAGAAGATTTAATTTATTAAGAAGCTCCATCCTCTAAAAGGATTATCCAACACCTTTATTTATTTGCTCCAAATGGAAGGACATTCCAACGCCCTAGTTTTATTAGCTCAAATTGAAAATAATGCTCCAACACCCTACAAGCTCCAACTTGCCCTACCACCAAGAAGTATTTTTAGGATCCAACCTCAGGGAGACTTCATTCTCCTACCTTGCACCACCCAACCACCTTAAATATAAAAAGTACAAGAATAAATGTGGCCTCCTATACTAGGGACAATGACCCACTCATAAAGATATTCAAATAACCCTTATAGTTGTTGTATACTTCATATATGAAATGGAGTGAAAAAAATGTATCAAACTTCAATCTTCTTGTATGCACTACATAAATGCCATCTATCTAATAACTTAAACAAAAATTGAACTATTTAGATAACTTGTTTCATATCTCAAGTAGCTTATATGATGATTGCTTTTATTGTATTCTTCAAAAAAGTGTCATGTATTCTTCGGTCAACAATCAAATAACACTAGCTTCAGAATAACCTAGGAGATCAGCTCTTAAGATGCATAAAACAATACCCAAAACCTATTGCAACTACTTTAGTTGACACTACTAATCAACTCCTTAAAACATATCACGATTTGATGGCACAAATAGGACTAAAATATTCTTCTGATTTCACAAGCCTCAATACACTATTTGCTTATGATGACCTTCAATATTTACCACCTTATGAAACAAGATTAAAAAGCCTTAGATCAGTCAGGAATTGGATAATATAGTGTTCCCGATGTGTTTCGTAACATGTGATTAACCACCTCTTGAGGATATATTAACTTTGGCGATGCATCCATTTACTAAAACTTGTGTGTTTTGGTGTAACGAAAATCATTATTCCAACAAGTGGTATTAGAACCAAAGGTCTTAAGTTTGAAACACCCTCGGATCACGTTTGGGGGATTTTGTTGGGCATTGGATAATCCAATTCTCCCAGTGTGTTTCATGACATGTTCTTAATTACCTCTCGAGGATACTTTAACTCTAGTAATGCATTGTTTACTAACAACTTTGGGTTTGGGTGTAATGACATTCGTGATTCCAACAAGACCAAGCCCTACCAAACCTTATCCTTTTTCTATGGCTAGACCTAATTTGGATGCCAATATTGATAAACCCTTTTAATAATCAAATAAGAACTTGATGAGTCTCAATTTGGATTTCTCATAGAAGGCTTGATTGAACCCTAGATCATGCTTTAATAAATGTGGAATTAGTCTTCAAATTAGGCCTTAGATAGGACTAAAAAATACCTCATAAACGTACCACTCGTCTTATCACAATATTCTTCAAATTTATATTGTGGAAATGTCCCAAAATAGGTCATGAAGTAGGTTTGAAATAGGCTTCAATGATAGCATTTGAACCATCCAAAATGAGCCTAAAAAAGGGTGGTTAGGGCTTCAAAAAGGCATTCCATAGATGGCTCTGAATTAGCCCATAGATATTGCTTCAACCAATTTGCAATTAAAATTATGGGAGAAAAAGAAAATCCCTCAACTAGACCTACAAACGCATCTTGATAAGGCCTTTAAAGTGCATGATCATCTTCAAAAAGATGTGTATAATCCACAAAAGGATAACCCTTATCTTGGAAGATGAGCCCCTTCCTTAAGGCCGAGATTAGATCTCAAGGGTGATCCAAAATAGGCCTTAGAGTAGGTCAAAAAACCAGTGGAAACCTTAGAATAATGCCATATATTAAATCAAACTTTTTCTCTACCCATCGAATAAGGAAAAAACCATAAAAGATTAACTTTCAAGCTCAAACAACTTTGACCTAAACTCCAGATATTCATGACTAGTCCAGGCTTCTGAAATTAGATAGATAGACATATATATGCATGATTATTTGATACCCTCATGGAGGAGTATGAGAATATGTATATAGGGATTGAGGTGGACCTATAGAGGGGCCATCAAGCCCAACATATCTTGAGGCCAACTTTTAATTTCAAATTAAAAAATTTGGAGCAAAAGTTAATATCTCATTAAGGCCAAATTAATGAGGTTTTTATCGCTTGAAGGAGAACCAATTAGGGTAGTGAAAAGGCCATAAGAAATTATCAATTTTTGTTTTTTTAATATTAATGCCATAAATAATTTAAATTTGACTAATCATCAAGCTGCCATTAGCATAATTTGGGCCCGTTCTTTGACCACAAAATGGGGCTTCAAGTTTAACGAGCTATATCTCATCAACCATGGGTTATGAGTGTGCCACCTATCATTGGAATAATCATGACAAGGACAACCATATTCTAATGGTCTTAGATATAAAAACATTTATCATTCTTGTCATATTCTCCATCCAAAGCAGGGCGTCTTCTCATTGTTGCTTTGGTTGAAATCAATGACAACCACATTCCAATATCATGAAGACACATTTGGTCTACCAATGGAATATCCATCAATAATCTTGGGATTTATATTGGTTTGGTGTGAGATGGAGTGTTGAATTTTTATGGGATGTTGACATTTACTATGTCAAAAGTTGGTGATATTTCTTGTTCTATGGATCCAAACTACTATTGAAGAAACAATTGTGTGAATTACAAAAAATCCACACTATTCCTTTGTGTGGATGAATTAAAACCCACTTTGTATAGTTTTTTCAAGATACTTCTATGTTGTTTATTAATTTCCATGGGTGACCTTTTCTATGTTTTGTTGATTATATTTTCATCAATCACCTACATAGCTTTGTGAGTGATTTTTAGGGTATAACAAGGAGGATAAATAACATTAGGTTAATTGGGATCTTAATATATTGTTTATGTTAACGTATGAAGTTAGGTTATTAGGGTACCTCAATTATGTTTCTAATTAGGTTTTACTAGCAAATTATGTATAGAAAGTCAGTAAACTAACTACAGTTATTTAATTGAAAATTCATATAATGAGCTAGAGACCTAATGTTGGAAATGTAAGGATAAAAATGGAAATAACTCATAAGGAATATATCAATGTATATGGTGAATCTCCTTACTTTTAAAAGTAGGTCATGATAGGTATCCAAGAGTGGTCCACATCCTAAAATATCCTACACACATAACTCTTATTCTTGTAAGACAAGAATTGGCCTAATCACCAATACAAATATATATGTCCATATATAATGAATCAACACTTGATATATCAAAGTAAAGTATAAAAAATATATATATTGTAGAGCATAAAGACACCTCTCATTAAGGATGTTGCCTCCATTTCCTTGTATTTGATGGAACCTCCCTTATAGTTGTAGGGTTGAAATGTCCAAGGTATGAGAGTTTTGAAATTCATATTTTTCCTAGTGTATAGGAAAGACACCTTTCTTCCTATGAATATTCTCCTTCCTTCCTATAGTTATGAAATTCATTTTCATGTGAAACACTAATGATTGAGGATAGGAAAAATACTATACTAAAGGAGGAAAGGGGGAAGACTATATATAAATTTATTATGTATCAATTTTTATTCAAGTGTTGGTTAGATCGATCAACATTTGATAGAGACTTTAAGGTAGGTGATATTGTACTCTTATGGGACAGAGCTCATGACCACCAAGACAACCGCCCCAATTTCATATTTCTATGTTTAGGTCCATAGTAAATCATGAATAAGGTCGGTGAAAATACTTACCATCTTTAGACCTTGTAAGGAGTTGAGTACCCTCTACTTACTAATGCCTCAGATTTAAAGTAGTACTTTTGTTAGCTCGGTTTGAAAAGTCAGTTAATGTGTAGATAACAAGTAGGTTTATATTGATTTGGTTACTACCTTTTCATAACTATACATGTTTTATTTTCATATAAGTAGTTTTCCCTTGGTTGTTGTTGTTTTCAATAAAGCAAGAACATATACTCTAGTTTTTTTCTCAATATACTATTGGACTAATGCTAGAATGGGATAAGAAAAATGTAAGTTTTGAAAAAAAAATTATATGAATATATAAGCATGCTTTGATCTTTCTAACAATACTTGTGAGACATCTATCTTACATAGGTAAAATCATATCTAAGATGAAGGTAACAAATACTGGGTCAAATTATTTGGGTGCTTTATCCTTGGTACAACAACCTTTAATTCTTGAGAGAAGGTGACATTTCCAAATAAATGATACTAATGAATTAACATAAATAAAAATAAGAAAAATAAGTGAAAAACCTAAAAGGGAAAGGATAACATGCAAACAATCTTTACTGGATGTATGTATGCTTAATCGATAGTAGTGTAATGTTTACATCAAATGATGACTTTGTTGAAGCTATGATCCTCACAGAAAATGGAGCAATTATATAGGAGATCATTGTGTCATATTTGAGAAATACTATAGCCTAGTATAGAAACCCATTTGATTAAGGTCAATGCCAAAGAAAAGGTAATAAAATACCTTATTTTAAAAGCAAATGCTCCCTATGGAAGGATTTGGTAAGTCCAAAGAGCTCATATCTTGGATTGAAAAATAAAGAAACTCAAAAGGTGATCTACATGCACCTTTCTTCTATGGAATTTTTTTAAGGTCAAAATTTTACAAATGCATCGATTTTCCATGTTTTTTCCAAAAACTATATTCGTTAATTTCCATTTTTTTTTTAAATGTTTTTCCCAAAATTTGTAGAATAAAATTATTTACCTTAAAAATCACCAAACTTGTATAAAAACTACATAAAAACTAATATGAATATTTTAAAAAAAATATCACCAAACATTTTACAGTTTTCATATTATGAGCTACTATGGTCACTAAGCATTCTACACTTTAAGATAATTTTCCATCCTTAAAATTTTCCCTGCTTCCTCATGTAGACTTTCAAAGAGGTTAGCCAAGAAGAGATTGTTGTCCCTTTGGAACTTCCTTATTTCTATTACTACTTAAAATATTCTAGGTATTTCTAGTTAGTCACCATGTGTTGACCCTTTAAAATGTTCATTTTCAAATGTAACATTTTTATTTTGAAAAATCCCAACCCATCCCTTTGTTGTTGTGAGGTATAGCTTCATTTTAGGAATCATGCATTTCTTCCAAATCACTAGTGATGAGTGCTAAGGCATTGCGCTAGTGGGTGTTAGTTCAAATCTTGCAGTTATTTCCACGACCTTAACTATATCTAATCATTCACTTGAAACAGAGGAATGCAAGAAAATATCATTCCTATTTGGATTGTAAATTTTCCCCATGTGATTCAACCATGAACTTTAAATCTTTATTTTATCACCATAACTAGACCCATGCATCAACCTATCATCATTCCTTAATGGAACTAAATTGTAACTAAGCCTTGAGTAAATAATTTGACGAAGGTGTTTTTGTTGTGATTTCAATTTCTCAAATCCATATGCCCAAGTCCACTTCTATTTTTTCTCCTCTCATGACATCCATTTCTAAATTTTCATTTTCTTTCCATTGGCTACTAGTTTGAAGTTCATACGTATATTTTTTGTGACTACTTTGGTGGTAAATACATTTTTCTCCTCCTAGTAATTTACTTTCGTTATGTTTATTCTTTGTTTCCCTTGAACTCCTCCTACTTGCTAACTATTATGATTTCCATGTTTTCAGTTTGAAGTACCCATACCTCTACTACCCATATGGATGGTTCTCATAGGTTTCATGTCTCCATTAGTTCTATGACTAGTCTAAAAAAATATATTTAGATTTTTCTTTTTAATGGTCTCCTATATTCAAGTATGAAAAGAATGAAAATCATAGGTTCACTTGCATAATTCTTCTTTCGGGAAAGCTTGGTGGATGTAAGACTAATCTAGGCCTCACTGCATGAAATGGTCAAATAATTTGTACAATGGGTCATGGACCTTAAAGGAACCAAGCTATAACTTATATAAGTCATTCGCAACTTATGCCAAGGCTACTACAATATGTATTGGACTAATAAATCTAAGAGGGTATGTTGAGAAGATATATTTCTTATGTTCCTTCATCTTGGCATTGGTCTAGGTTTTATCATCTAGTAATCTACCTCCATAAGCACTAACATATTCAAAAAGCGCTTGGTAAATATATATATGGTTGAGGTGTACCTATAAACACATATATAATTTTCATCCATTCTATATATCAGTCTCCAATCGATTACCAAACAATCATAGATTTTTTTAGAATCTTTGGATCATTTGTCAAATATGGTTTCACAAAGAGGAATGAAGAACACCTCACCAAGATATCTATAATGTTTATATCACTCATCCCTCCACATCTTTTGATAATTCATCAGAAGAGGAGGTAGAGAAGGATGTCACATGTCGCAAAAATTTATGAATGAACTCATGGTGCAAATACAAAGTGTGTTATAAATGCTAGCATCTGAAATGAGGTAGCACATCATTCAATTTTACCATGAATTTATTGATATCCATGTTTATATTACTTAACAATATTTCTACCTAGTTAAAGATAATACCCTTGGTCATTAGTTGGAGTTTCAATGCCACCCAATGTTTATGTAGCTCTAATAACATTTTTTTTCCACATATAACATGATTTCCATCATGATTTCCTCCTTCACGGGATATCATAAAGGAGAGATGGGATGCAAAGTATATGCTATTATAGGAAACAAAAAAAAATAAAATAAGAGGTACCCTACTCTCTAAAAAAATCATAAAGGATCTAAGTTATATTAATTTCTTTATAGAAGAAGATATATAATTGATTTATAAGAGAAACTAATAGGTATTTCAGTTCTAATCACAATCTTATTTTTTTTAAAGGAAATCATCCTCTCTCTTGGCCTGAGCGTGAGAGTGGGGTTCAATACAATAATATTCATTGGCATGTAACCTTACATCAATATTTCTCATCATCATGTTACTCGCAGGGAATTAAACCTAGGTAGGGGAGATAACAACCATTTGCCCAACCACCTGGATAACCCTAATTGACAATTCTAATCACAATTATAGTTCTAGTAAACTACATAATTTTAGGGATAAAGGCTTACCTGACACGTACATGACTTATTATCAACTCTAAGTTATGAAGGTGAATGGATCATATCTCATACTATCAACCATTATCATAATCTTGTTTGTTCCATCATGAGGAATCAATCTAGATAGAAGTGAAGAGAAATTGCTCCAAGACAGTGGTGCAAAATAAATCTAGATTGAATAGAAACTAATGATACCACAATCAATTTAAACAATATTGGGGAATAAGTGCCTAGATTATAATACATTCATATGAATTCACTATGGAAGAAATATAAGTTGAGGTCTTGGATAGAATGTGCCACCTTATTGTATATAGGAGCTATTCAACAATATAATGTTTAATTCAAATGTTGGGAGAATGGGAGGATCTTCCTCTTCATTTCACTCATCAAGTCGAAGAGTATATATAAGAAAATAGGCTCTTATATATCTATTAAGTGTGATTTCCAAAGCACTTGGTAGCCAAATTCACAAGGATATACATAAATGAAAAAGACTTACTCATAGCCACCCAAGAAAAAGGACTGAATTGTAAATTTTATCTGTGTGATTCAACCATGAACTTTAAATCTTTATTTTATCACCATAACTAGACCAATGCATCACCAAGTGCAAAGTTGTAGTGAATTTTTGTTCACCCATATTCAAAAATTAAAAATGATTACTTAGCCTATCACCATACCCTAATAGAACTAAATTGTAACTAAGCATTACTGATCATGCCTACTTATTATGTTTTGTTGAAGAACCATGAGTACCTAAAGTATTTTCATGTGTGATTATAACTAACCTTACCATGCTAAGTGTTGCTTGGAATTTCAACCTCTCCCCATCTAGTTGGTGTACTTGGTTGAAGGGTTGCAACTTAAACATTTATCTTTGGCTAGTATGTTTCTTAACCTTCATTGAAAAAACCATGATTCATTTTATCACTTTACCTTCATTAAATGGATCGCAATTTTGTCTATCACTAATCTTTACTTGAGTAATTAATACTTCATGCTATCCATCACTCTCTCTTTAGTGACCAAAATCAAGAATTTACCTCAAGTGGACCTAAGCATATCATCAATTATTAGTTGAATATATGACAACCTATGCCTTCATGTGAGTGGTTGCTACCTTGTGTTGTAACCTTCCTTTCAATAGACATAGATCAATTCAACCTTTTTTCTTGGGTAGCTATGGGTCAACCTTTTTCATTTATGTATGTCCTTGTGAATTTGACTACCAAGTGCTTTGGAACTTGCACTTACTAGATATATAAGAGCCTATTTTCTTATATATACCCTTCAACTTGATGAGTGAAATGAAGAGGTGAAACCTCCCATTCTCCCAACATTTGAATTAAACATTATATTCATGAATAGCTCCTATATATGATAAGATGGCACATTCTATCCAATATCTCAACTTATAGTTCTTCCATGGTGAATTCATATGAATGTATTATAATCTAGGCACTTATTCCCCAATCTTGTTTAAATTGATTGTGGTAACATTAGTTTCTATTCGATCTAGATTTATTTTTCACCGTTCTCTTGGAGCAATTCCTCTTCACTTTTGTTTAGATTAATTCCTCATGATGGAACAAATAAGATTATGATAATAGTTGATAGTATGAGATACAACCCATTCACCTCCATAACTTAGATCTGATAACAAGTCTTGTATGTGTCAAGAAAGCCTTTATCCCTCAAATTAGGTAGTATACTAGAACTATAATTGTGATTATAATTGTCAATTAGGGTTATCCGGGTGGTTGGGCAGAATGGTTGTTATTTCCCCTACCTAGGTTTAATTCCCCATGAGTAACATGATGATGAGAAATATTGATGTAATGGTTACGTGCCAATGAATATTATTGTATTGAACCTCACTCTCACGCTTTCGCCAAGAGAGAGGATGATTTCCTTTAAAAAAATAAGATTGTGATTAGAACTGAAATACCTATTAGTTTCTCTTATAAATCAATTATATATCTTCTCTTGTAAAGAAACTAATATAACTTAGAGCCTTTATGATTTGTTTAGCGAGTAGGGTACCTCTTAGTTTTTTTTTTTCTTGTTTCCCATAATACCATATACTTTGCATCCCATCTCTCCTTTATGATATCCCATGAAGGAGGCATTCATGATGGAAATCATGTTATATGTGGAAAAAAATTGTTATTAGAGCTACACAAACATTGGGTGGCATTAAAACTCGAGCTGATGACCAAGGGTATTATCTTTAACTAGGTAAAAATATTGTTAAGTAATATAAACATGGATATCAATAAATTCATGGTAAAATTGAATGATGTGTTACCTCATTTCAGATGCTAGCGTTGATAACACATTTTGTATTTGCATCATGAGTTCATTCATAAAATTTTGTGACATGTGACATCCTTCTCTACCTCCTCTTCTGATGAATTATCAAAAGATGTGGAGGGATGAGTGATATGAACATTATAGATATCTTGGTGAGGTGTTCTTGATTCCTCTTTGTGAAACCATATTTGACAAATGATCCAAAGATTCTAAAAAAATCCATTTTTGTTTGGTAATTGATTGGAGACTGATATGTAGAATGGATGAAAATTATATATGTGCTTATAGGTAACCTCAACTGTAGATATATTTACCAAGTACTTTTTGAATATGTTAGTGCTTATGGAGGTAGATTACCTGATGAAAAAATATAGACCAACTCCAAGATGAAGGAACATAAGAAATATATGTTCTCAACATACCCTCAATATATTAGTGCAATAGATATTGCAGTAGCCTTGGAATAAGTTGATGAATGGCTTCTATAAGTTATAGCTTAGAAAAGATTTCCCACCAACATTGATGATGAATATCCCTCAACTACCTTTGAAATGTTTCATGTGATGGGAAAAGGAGAGTAACTAAGAAGTAAACACGTAAATTAAATATAGGTGAAAATGAATAAATTATCATTGAAAGAACAAAATTATTTGTTATTAATGTTGGATAAACTAAACTAGCATATGTAGCCATTGTAAGGCTTTCACCCACACAAGATTTTAGGGAATCCACCATTGAATTGATGGAGGAAATTAAATAACATAAATAGCATATTGCTAATAAAAAAATAGATTATTTAATATACTGAATCAAATGAAAATCTAGGTGGGTTTCCTATATTTTATCCTAGTTGGGAACAACAAATTATGCCTTTCATGAAGGATTTTTATTGGAATGTGTATGCTTGTAATGCATTTGTAACTAGTATCATAGTTCTTAAAATAAGAATGGGAGTGCCTAACAATACAAATGGAGAATAAGAAGCTAAACTTGGCTGAAATTTCCAATTGGTAGGAGCAATACAAACCCATTCCCATCAATGTAGACCTCCTTTAAACCATAGTGAGGTAAATTAGATTTCTTCTTACATAAGACACAATGAAAAAAACCTTAATGATACCATAGAAGTCATAAATGTATTTTAGAAAAATAACAATAATTATTTAGCGAAAGCCATGGAGTTGATAGAATTACATAGGATACCTATGTGAAAATTTGGATGCCCAAAGTTCTACTGCAGCAATTGATTATATTTATTCTATTTGTTAATTATTGAACAAAATTATTCACTGTTTACTATAGCAAGCAGCGAAACTAATACAATGCAACCTTCACCTTTTAAATAAAATGCGGAAAGAAGAAACTGAATAAGAAAGAAATACACAACGCATCTACACATTTATTTTTGGACAAATGTCCCCAGAAAATCCCAATGTGAGAAAATTGGTGCAACAACTGAGGGTTTTATTATTATGCAGTAGTAATTTTTGAATACAATCTTTGGATGCCTCCTGGCTATCTAGTGCAAAGAATACCACTGTCAAGGAGATAAGTAAGATTACCTCACAGTATCACTGGAAATCCTAGTTGATCCAACCACTAAATGGCTAGCTCCTCACTGCCTCTATACTCCCTCTACGCAGTTATTTCGTCATACTAATGTCACACTGATGGGGTCTACATCACTCCTCCTGGGTGATTGATTTTCCTTTGAGATTCTGACTTCTTCTCTCCCAGTTTCACACCCTAGCTTCCAACTACAGAATCTGATCCCTACAACAAATTTTTGAACTTCCTCAAGGCTCTGTGTTGCCCCTACGTTAGCCTATGTGGTTCTACGTCAACCTTTTCTGGCTCTAGGATACCTCTCCCAGATCTCTCTTTGAATCCTACTCTGAGTATTCCCAGATCAGGAGAAATCTCCAACCGAAACTATCCCTGACCCTCACTGCCAAATCTCACTTCAAATTTCTCACTGGCAGGTGCCCTGCTTTAGAAATTTGATCTTCTGAACTCTACTTGATGTGTTCTCCAAGTGCCCATCGATGTCATTCTTATAATCCTTCAATTGAGAACCAATGACCCAGATTAGATTCTAATGAATGGATCAGATCATTTGGACCCAATCTCCATCTTCTTCCAGAAGTTTCACCATAGTTTAGATTAATACCCATTAATTATTTTAATTTCCTAAGTTTAGACTTAGCGAACCATTAAAAATAATTAATTATTTTAATAAAATTGTCTCTGGGTGTAATTTCCCAAAATGGTTTCTGGGTATTGAAGAATGCATGCGTTTAAGCCTCCCTACAAATTGTGAGATATAGAACACATTTGATGCTACCAGAAGTCAACACTCCCTCTTAGCAAAGAATGTGCTCTAGTAATGCATCTTGTTGAAGCATCATTCTATTTTGTAACATCTCCTTCTGCACTACTGATTTCTGACATCGTTTCCACCAACTAATACGCAAATGCTGCATCCGTACTATTTTTGACCCTACCACTATCAACACTACATCTGTACTGCAACTCCCTCAATTCTGCATTCGTTCTGCTACTGCCACTGCCACTGCCAATACTACATCTACACTACAACCTTCTCCAACTACTATTGCTACTACATCAGAAACAAAAAAGCATCCCAAATTACTGAACTTGTGTTCAGTATGATGCATCTCGTTGCTAGAGTTCTGACTGTTGCTAGTCACTATGATAACCTTTTGAAGCCTTTGTACTATTGCTGACCTCTGCTTTGTGCCAACTGCACTACTGCCAACTCTTCTCTGGGTTTCTTAGTCTCTGGCACTCATAGCCACTGAAATTGTCACTCCAACACTCGTCTACACCAACTGACACTGGTCCTTCCTAATACTTCTGATTTGGGCTTTGGTAGCAAGGAATTCATCCGAGCAGTGAGCTCCTTGAGGATCCTATGCAATTAGAGTCCTTTCGAACTACAGTTCTAGATTTCCCCACCTCCCTCCTGGATATGCTTGGATTGTCATGGAAAAATCCTCCTCGTCAATATTCATGCTTGTAACCTTAATATCATGCTTCACATCATTGTCCTTCATTCTAAGAGGACATTGTGTTGCATAGTGACCACATTCACCACACCTGAAGCATTTAATATTCGAAACATATTTCTTCTTCTTCTACTGCTCCTACTGCCCCTTGGATGCGAAGGTTGTATTCTCCTCCTTGTCCTTGGGCTTCAACCTAATTTTGTTTCTTTCATTAAGTTTAGACTTAACCAAGTCTCTCCTTAGTTGCTCCTGCTTAAGAGCTGCCCACATTCCATCCCAGTCTGGCAAAGTTTCCCTACCCAGGATGCTCTAGACAAAAACTTGCCACTCCTCAGAAACTGAATTCAGGGCCAGTCTTACCATCTCAGAACCTTGAGGTGTTGACACCACAACTACCAGCTCATATGGAGTCTCCTGAAGCTTAGTGTGGAATAGAGCAATGCGTTCCCCCTTCCTAATTTGGACAAATCTCATCTTCTACTCCAATTAAATCTTCTGCTACTTGGAATATCCCTAATATAGCATCAAAAAAGCATCCCACATCTCCTTGGAAGTGTATCTGCTAGTGATGTGACAGAAAATATGATCCTTCACTCCATCGAGGATCATTCTCTTAGTATTCTCCATTTCTCCCTTGTAGTTCTTGATTGGATTTGGATCTGCGGGCTCAACTACCACACTATCGATGTAGATCTTGAAAAAATGCTCATCTAGAAGGAATGACATCCTAACCTTCTGATCACATAGTTGGATACACCATCCAATCAATGTTGATCTCTCAATCCACTAGTTTCCATCTTTTCCAATTGAAAAATTCGAATGACCTCCTTTCTCCTACTATTGCTCATCAAATGAGAATTCAAATTCCCTGGATAGGAATTCTCTGAGGGAAAAATTCCCTCAAGTGTATCTTCTTCCTTTGGACATCTTTCTTCCCAGCAACTACTTGTAGAAATTGTGTCACACCATCAAACCCTCCTCAGTGAAGTTACTACTACACTACTCCCTATGTCGGTGAAAAATTTTGATCTGGAAATCCTACCTCTCTATTGACTCACTTAGAGAGAGATTTACCATGAAAATCTAGCCCTCTTGGCTTGAACTGCGCAATCCCTCTAGGGGCTTGAATTGTTACCTCTACAAGAATTTCGAACTCCCTTCCCCCTTCAGCGTTGGGTTCTTCCAACAATGTTCTCTGGTTCACCTGCACCTCTGATATCATGTGAAAAATTGGATGCCCAAATTTCTACTACAACAATTGATTAGATTTCTTCTATTTGTTAATTATTGAACAAAATTATTTACTATTCCCTATAGTAAACACTGAAACTAATACACTGCAACCTTCACTATTTAAATAAAATGTGGAAACAAGAAACTTAACAAGAAAGAAATACAAAACACATCTACATAGTTATTTTTGGACAAATGTACCCAGAAAAACTCAGTGTCGGAAAACCGATGCAACAACTAAGGGTTTTATTATTATGTAGTAGTAATTTTTGAATACAATCTCTACATGCCTTCTTGGCTATCTAGTACAAATAATATCACTAACAGAGAGATAAGTGATATTACCTCACACTATCACTAGAAATCTTGGTTGATCCAACAAATGAATGACTAGCCCATGGATGCTTCTACGCAGTTACTACATTGTCCCAACATCACAATGATCGGGTCTATGTCACTCCTCCCGACTGATTGATTTCGATCTAAGATTCTAACTTCTACTCTCCCAGTCTCACACCCCAACTTCCAGCTACAAAAATTTATCCCTGCATCAAATTTTCATACTTCATCAAGGCTCTGCGCTGCCTCTGCATCAGCCTACACTGCCTCTACGTGGTCCTGTGTCAACCTCTTATGGTTCTGCGCTTCCTCTCCTAGATCTTTCTCTAACTCCTCTGCTGAGTATTCCCAGATCAAGATAAATCTCCAACCGAAATTATCCCTTCCCCTCACTGCAAAATCTCACTTTGAATTTATCACTGACAACTGCTCTGCTTCAAAAATTCAATCTTCTGAACTCTACTCGATGTGTTCTCCAAGTGTTCACCGATGCCCTTCCTATAATACTCGAGTTGAGAACCAACGACCCAAAATAGATTCTAATCAATGGCTCAAATCTTTTGGACTCGATCTTCGTCTTCTTATAGAAGTTTTACCCACAGTTTAGATTAACACCCATTAATTATTTTAATTTCCTAAGTTTAGACTTAGGGTCCAGTTTGAAATAATTAATTATTTTAATAAAATCATCTCCAGGTGGAATTTCCCAAAACGATTTCTAGGTATTGGTGAATGCAAGTGTCTAAGCATCCCTACAAAGTTTGACACTTAGATCAGATTTTATTCTACTAGAAATCAACAACATACATTTTGGAGAGGAGGTGAGCTCCTTCTTCTTGGTGAGATTATGTATGATATTTAAATTTTTAGAGGAAAAAATACAACAAGAAACTCAAGTGAAGAACATCACTTTTGAGATGGCCCAACTTGTAGAAAAACCTATTGTAGCCAAGGCCTTCTTGTTAAATTATGCTAATAGAATAGGTCTAATTTAAGATAGTCCATGAGAAAAGATTGAATTTTTGAATGAAAATATTGTACTTAATAAATGTTTGCAATTATGATCGACATATAACAAAATAAGGGAGTATATATTGAGATATTGTAATGAAATATTTTTAGTAAGAGAAACTTAAGAGGATGATTGCATAATCTAAATTATAAGCTTCATTTTTGGGAAGATATAATATAGTCATGTACATCAATGGTGAAGGATTTTAAATTCATTTGTTGTAATCCTTTAAGGTTGATATGTGGGTATTTGGTTATGAATGCATATGCTTTTAAGTCTTAAATTTTGTTTTATGTTCTCTATGCAAAACATATTGGGAAATGCAAATTTTAGATTTATTGGGTTGTATAAATTAGGAACTGCAAAAAGAGCAAAAGTTTATTTTAAGTTTTGTGTAATATAATAGAAACCTCAAAACAGTAAGTCGATATTGCAAATTGAAGGAACTATCTTAAGAGTAGAGGTTTGAATTTGGGCATTTACATTTGATGAATTCCATGTGAAACTTGATTTAGGATATTTTCACCTACAAACATGATGTCAACCTTTAAACCTCGTGTACACTTATTAGTGAGAGTTTTGATTTTCCTTTATGTGCTTTAATAAATGTTTTCCCATTTTTAATCAAACAAGTTTGGTCCTGCTTGTATGAAAACATTATATCTCTAATGTATAGGTAATTTCTTTCCATTCTATTATTATTATATACACATATAATGGTTTTAAATATGTGCATTACATCAATACAATTTGCATCAATCAAAAATCTAAATTTACACAATTTGGTGACTCTCAACTCTGTTTATTCGGTCACAATTCCAAGGAATATGATGTAATGTCAAATCCTAGCTTTACTAACAATATTGATATTGAATTTGAAAACCTTATTGTAAATATGATATAATTTAACTTTTTCAAGGTGTATTGTTACAAATACTTTTACCTAAAATCGAGTTAAAATTTTAGAATGATTACTTGAACTGAGGATATGGATTATTGAGGACATTGAATCCATTTATACACTTAAAAATATAATTTTGATAATAAAAGATGTTATTCCTACAAATTCTTTTATAATTGGTTTTTGGTAATGATTATTAGAAAAAATCCAAATGATATAACTTTAAGACTTCTCCCTTTTCACACCATGTTGGATGTTTGATGAGATTAATATAATCCATGTTCTAACAATGAGTTTAATGTAATGGTTTGGCATTTATAACCTCTATTAGGAGATGTGCCCATCCCTCATCACTAAATAATTAAATGATGCATGGGACCCTCCCTTTGATATCTTAGAATTCAAGGAAAGATGATAACATAATAACTTCACCATTTTACAAGTCATCGACCCCCTAGTGTGATTTAATAATGAGGCCCTAAGCTTGGGAATATATTAATGTGTTCTAACGCTTCTCTATATTAATTATACTTTGTGGTTGAGGGGAACTATTTTGAATGGTTGGGAGGTAAGTTTCATATTCTTCCTATTTCGGTTTGAATCCCTATTGAGAAATTGGCCTATGATGGTTTGGTTAGAAGGGTAAACACCCCGAAGATAGATATGCCTCTCATGGTTGTTTTAGGATATATTGTCCTTAGGTGAGTCACCTATTTCGTGTCAAGTCTGAGCTTGCATGTTACTAGAAACTAACCTAGAGTTTATAATGGAAATCAACCATATTTTAACATGAAACTCACCCAAATAATACCAACTAATTACCAATTTCCCTAACTCTATAAAACAAAATTATTTTATTCCTTTATGACATGAAATAATCTTTCCATTGATTTTAGACCTTATATTTACTAATCTTAACCAATTGGATAATGGATATAAACATTGTAGATACCTATTTTAGCTTTAAGATTTCCTAATTATCATTGAGTTTCAATGATCCAGATCTTAGAGGGAGGCCCCCAAGATCTAAAAAATTGAAATGGCTCTTGGGGGGAGGCCCCCAAATCTGAAAAATTGCAATGGAAAAAATAAAATGAGAGAACACATAGTAAATAAAACCACAAGGAAACTTTTTTTTATTAAAATAGATAATTACTGTAAAGGATACATTGTGGTGGACAGTTTGACCTTTTATAAAATGAAACTTGTTACTTATAGCCTTTTTTGGTCACAATACCATAGGTAAATTCCATGGGTGAATGAATAACATGGGTGGATGTCACTTAAAATACCATGGGTAAATTCCATGAGTGGATAAATACCATGGGAGGATGAATACCAAGGGTCAATGCCACTTACAATACCATGGGAAAATACCATGGGTGAATGAATACCATGGGTGGATGCCACTTACAATATAAGGGGTAAATTCCATGGGTGGATAAATATCATGGGTGGATGAATACCATGGGTGGATGTCACTTACAATACCATGGGTAAATTTCATGGGTGAATGAATACTATGGGTGGATGAATACCATGGGTGGATGTCATTTTCCATTTGGATCATTCCTCCCTCCATAAGAAGCAATGGTTCCCATTGTGTGAAGTTCCCTCCTGAGAAGTATTTGTTGAATATCAAGAGCCACTATAGATAAGGGTTTTCTATGGTTAAACCATAACCGTGATGAACAAAGATCTGAGGATAGAGATTCCTTGTAATTATTGTGACCAACTGTCATATTGAGAGTGTGTGGCCTAGCAAATGGACTTCGATAAAGTGTGAGTTGTGGATGACCCATAACCATGAAAAAAGAAGATTTGAGGTTAGACATACCTTGTAATGCTTGCGACCAACTATGATACTAACAGTGTGCGCCTAGCAAATGGATTTTGATGAAGTGTGGGTTTCTGGATGACCCATAACCATGAAAAATGAAGATCCGAGGATAGAGATACCCTGTAATGCGTGTGACCAACTGTGATACTAACAGTGTGCAACCTAGCAAATGGACTTCGATGAAAGAATTTTGTGTGGTTGACTCATAACCATGATGTTGACTATTGATGAAATAGTAGGTACCTACATAGCTTGAGGTGGGAGGGCACGTCTCCAAAAAACCCAAGCTAGAGTTTGTTATGCTGAAATTGATGAATGTGAGAAAGGTGCCTACTAAAGCAGTGTGGGAGGGCACATATCCAAATGAAACACATTCTAAATGTTGCTTTAGATTGAAAATGGGCATAACTCGGTCAATATAACTCATAATCTTTATTATAACTTGGTTTTGGAAATATAATGACCATTATGCATCTTCACATGTGATTGAAATCCCTAGAGGTGTTGAAAAATGTGCAACAAGAAATGCTAAATTTAGAATGTACTAAAAATAGAACTCCTAAAATAGCATGTCTAAAGATAGCAATTTGGCCAGTGAGGTCATTGGCCACCTTGGGTAAGAGGTGAAACTACTAAAAATAGAAAGTTCTAAAAATAGCATTTTGGGTCGCTTCCTATTTATAGCAGCCCCTGGTCTATCTATAGGAAGTAAAATCGAATTTGGCCTTAACAATAGTTTAAAATATTAACTGATTAAACTCCATCAGTTAATTAGTTGTAAAAAATAAACTTGAAGTCTTTGTGAGAACATGCAATTAGTTGTCCCACTGATTTAGCAATTTATCCTTTATTCTCTCCACTAATTGAGGAATTAAGTATGAATTCTATAATGAGAGAATGAGTTGACTTAGTGCTAACTAGTCAATTCCAGTTAAATTATTTTAAGAAGTTGTTAAAATAATAAAATATAGTTTGTTAATGCTTGCATGCATGTGACAATTATTATTTTAGATAACTCGGTATTTTCTCATGGATAATTGATGCACGGTAGCTCAGACAGAGACCCAGTTGAGATCAGATGAGGGACAGTGTACTATTAGATGCTTAGATCTTCCCATGGAATATTCCTTGCATGCAGGAGGAACTAGTGTCCTCAAGGATTACATAGTTGAGGTTGACAGCAGGTATGATCTGGGGCCAATTCACATATGTTTTATAATTGGACCCCAATCAAAATTGCGCAAGGAAATAGGGGATTGGAGGACTGGTGGCCAATATTTTGAGGCCTAGTGAGTCTATGATCTTCATCTTTTGATTGCAGAGAGTACAGGATAGCTCTTGAGCTGATATTTTTTGTAACCAGAAGAGGATTTCCATTTGATTGATAATACAGTGTTGGGGGTTTTATGCTAGTGTTTTCCCCAGTGATACATCTTGTGTTATGTGTGATTATTTCTCTTGATCAGTTATATGTGTTTATGCTTGATGTTGCTCATGAAACGATTTTGCTTACGCTTAATGTTTTGTAGAAGTAGACCAAGTATTATACTTTAGGAAATTGCATATATCAGTTTGATCTACAAGTGAAATTTATACATGGTATCAGAGCACAGTTAATCAAGCAAGGAATGATATACAAGCAAGAGAAAGAAAGTCAAAGTTTATTATTTGGGATATAGATATCTAGTTCTCATCACAGTTTAGATTTCATCCAGATGGCCTTCACTGGGTTAAGGCTTGAGTATGTCCTTGATGGAAGCTCAAACTACATAGCTTGGAAGGATCACATGGAGGTAGTATTGGAAGATAATGGCATTAAGGACTTCATTAATCAATATGTCCCTAAGCCTAATGATGCTACTCAAGTTGTGGACTAGAAGAAGAACGTGGCTAGAGCTAGGAGAATCATCCTAGAGGGAATTCGAGAGCACATAGTCTCGAGCCTTCATGGGAAGGAAACTCTGTTTGCAATGTGGAAAACATTGAAAGATTTATATTAGAATAGCAGTGATTAGACGAAGTTGGCACTGAAGGACAAGCTTCGAAAGATCAAGTGTGAAAAGGGTGACATGATCACTACATTCTTGAACAAGCTCACCAACTATAGAGATGAGCTTGCAAGTGTAGGGGTCACTACCGCTGATGATGATATGGTGAGTCTAGCACTCCTTGGCCTTCCTAAGGGCTGGCATAGCTACCAGGACTCATTGAATGGAAGGGACATGTCACACGGAATGAGTTATACTTGCGGACAAATCTAACCTTCCTAGGAGTCTAAGACTCTCTAATGACAAACAAACCAAACAAGAGCTATCCTTCTCTAGATACACATCATTCTACGAG
>APFE030335469.1:300968-343504 GCA_000404065.3 Pinus taeda | reverse complement strand
CTAGTGGAAAACCAGACAGAGAAGAAGATAAAGGTGTTGAGGACAGATAATGGTGGAGAGTTTTGCAGTAAGGAATTTGAAGAATTCTGTAAGAAGTGTGCTATATCACGACAGAAGACTACTCCATATACACCTCAGCAAAATGGAGTTCAGAAAGAATGAACAAGACGTTGATGGAAAGGGTAAGAAGCATGTTCAGTGGCCCCAGGTTAGGACATGAATTCTGGGCAGAGACAGTGGATACTGCATGTTACTTGGTCAACAGGTCACCTTCATTAGCGTTGGAGGATAAGACTCCACAAGAGGTATGGATTGGTAAGAAACCCTCTCTTTCACATCTGACAGTATTTGGATGTGATGCATATGTACATGTTCCAAAGGAGAAATAAACCAAGTTGGATAGTAAATCTGAAAAGTGCATTTTTATTGGGTATAAGGATGGTTTAAAGGGTTATAAGCTTTGGAACCCAGTCACACAGAAGGTTGTGTATAGTTGAGATGTGGTGTTCAAAGAGGTAAAATATGTTATTAAACATGAAGTCCAACCAAAGAAACCTAAGAAGATAGAGTTTGAGCTTAAGGAGGAAGAATTAGACTCTACAACAAAAGGAGGAATCAGAAGATGAAGAGCCACAAACTCTGGGTGTGAGAAGATCAGTTCAAGAAAGAAGGTAGCTAAAAAGGTATAGTCCATCTACTTTCTATTCAAATTTTGCTTTGTCTATTACTAATGATTATCCCAGAACTATGAAGGAAGAAGTGGATTCAGAGGATGGAAAATTCTGGAAAGAGGCCATGGTTGATGAAATGGAATCTTTACACAAAAATGAGGCTTGGGATCTGGTGGAGTTGTCGGTGGGAAGGAAACCCATTGTAGCAAATGGGTGTTCAAAGAGAAGACAAATGCAGAAGGAAAAGTGGAGAAATACAAAGCTTGGTTGGTAGCAAAAGGTTATTCCCAGGTGCCAGGAATTGATTTTGGTGATATTTTTTCTCCTATTGCCAAGGTAACTTCTATTAGATTACTTTTATTTGTTGTTGTTGCTTTTGATTTTGAGGTAGAACAGATGGACGTAAAGACAAAATTTCTTCACGGGGATCTAGAAGAGGAGATATACATGAAGCAACTTGAAGGCTTTGTGGTGAAAGGTAAGAAAGAACTAGTATGTAAGTTAAAGAATTCTTTGTATGGGTTAAAACAGTCACCAAGGATGTGGTATTAGAAATTTGATAAATTTATATGGGGACTTGGCTTCACCAGAAGCAAAGCAGATCACTGTGTGTATTTTAAATTATTTGGTGACCATGTTATTTATTTGGTCTTGTATGTGGATGATATGTTGCTAGTTGCAAATGAGAAAGAAATTATCCAAGATTTGAAGACCCAATTGTCCTCTAAATTCAAAATGAAATATCTTGGTGCTGCAAATTATATTTTGGGCATGGAAATTAAAAGAGATCGTACAAAGAGGAAGCTCTGGTTAAACCAGATGAAGTATGTTGAGACAATACTGTAGAGTTTTAATATCCAGGATAGTAAATCGGTGAAGGTTCCTATTCTTGTAGGTGTGAGGTTATCTGCTGAACAGTGTCTGAAGACACAAGAAGAGGAAGAGGACATGTCCCGTGTTCCATATGCAAGTGCAACCAACAACCTGATGTATGCAATGGTTTGTACTAGACCAAACATTGCACAAGCAGTTGGAGCATTGAGCAAGTTTATGTCAAAACCAGAAAAGGAGCACTGGATAGCAGTGAAGCGGGTTTTCAGGTATTTGCGTGGCACTAGTAATTATGGTTTGTGCTACCAAGGAAGACTAGGATTGGTTAGAGTGTTGGATATTCATGGCTTTGTTGATGAAAACTGGGCTAGAGATTGGATCTGAGAAGATTTACAAGTGGGTATGTTTTTAACCTATTTGGAGTTTTAGTCAGTTGGATGAGTAAGAAACAATCTGTAGTGGCACTATCAACTACAAAGGCAGAATACATGGCAGCCACTCATGCAAGCAAGGAAGCATTTTGGTTGCAGAAATTGTGTTCAAATATGGGGTTAGTACAGGGAGCTATAAGGATAGACTATGACAGCCAAAGTACAATTTTCCTGGCAAAGAACCTTGCTTATAATTCAAAGACAAAGAACATTGATGTTCAGTATCACTTTGTGAGGGATATGATAGAAGACAAAAAGGTGTTGTTGGTAAAGGTGGACACTTTGAAGATACTTTGTCAGATGCATGACAAATCTGTGAGCTTCTGAGAGTTTCTTCGTGTAGGAAAACAATGGCATTGTGGCTGGATAAAATGACTAAGCTCTTCTTGTGGCCCTTGTTGGGAAAGAAAACAACAAGTGGGAGAATGTTGGGTTGTGTTATATTCTTTCCATGACTAGCCCACATAGTTAACTAGGGGGTTAAAGGTGGGGTCACAGGGGGTTTGAGGTGTACTTGTAACACCACTTTATGGGGTCCGAGGTAGTGCCCTAGAAAAGTTTGGTTTTGGACCCTATGTTAGGTTGGGCAGACCCACCTATGGTTTCATGCATGATTTTCGCACATGTATTTTGGACGCGATAGGTTTTCGGTCCATGGTATTGGACATGATGGTTTTCAGTCCATGGTATTGGATGCTTTAGCATGTATAATTATGTGTTGTAACATTGAAAGGAACATAAAGAAAAATCAAGTTGGTAGTCCCGGTTTTGGGATCTAGGGGAAATCTCTGTGTAAATGTGTTTTATGTGTTATGCTCTCGCATTGTTTATTTTCTGTGTTTTAAAATTCCTATGCAGGTAATTTCTGTACGGGGTTAAAACCTACACACAGGAAAGAAAAATTGTTATGGATGTATTGGAATAGTGAAGCCTTTGAGAATAATAAAAAATGTAAAAGGTATTGGCCTTGTAACAGAATATTTTATAATATAATATGATAACCATTTCATTAAAAAAAAACATAGAGGAATCAACATTTGGTTAGTTTTGTATTCAGGTGACACGGGATCGATTCCAGTCGCTACCACTATACCTCTGGGACCTACAAATTTTCCTCTCTGTAGACCAGGCTAATCTATGAAATTTGAACCTTGGATCTCTTAGTTTACATAATACTTGATATTACAACCACCCCTAATTGAGTTGCGCCTTGGGGGAAATTAATAAACATATAATTAGAAAGAAGAACATTTCTATATATAAATATATATTATAAAAAATGTAGATACGTGATGTCAGTGAACTTTGGCACAAGATATTTTTCCATTTGCATCATGGCGCCCTGAAAATTATGAAGGAAATAACCATTGGCCTCCCTAAAGGAGTACTTGAGCAAAAGGATGTCTACAAAGGTTGTACCATGGGGAAGTATGTGAAATCCACATTCCATGATCGAGACAACAAAGCACATGGAGTCTTGGAAAGAGTCCACTTTGATGTTTGTGGACCCTTATCGATAGCCTCCACTTCTAGACACAAATATTTTGTTATTTTTATTGATGATTTCTTAAGGAAGTGTTGGATCTTCTTCATGCGAAAAAAGGATGAGACATTCTCAAAGTTTGTAGAATTCAAGGAACTACTTGAGAAAGAGACTAGCAAGAAGGTGAAGGATCTTAGGAGAATCAATAGAGGTGAGTATGTTTCGAATGACTTCAAGGATTTATATGTGAAAGAAGGCATTCAAAGAGAGGTGACAACACCACACAACCCATAGCAGAATGGGCTAGGTGAGAGAAAGAACTGGAGCATTGTTGGTGTTGCAAGCACTATGCTACATGACCAAGGCCTACCATTTCATTTGTGGGTAGAGGCATGCAACACAAAATTCTACTTTCAAAACCAATGTCATCATTGGATTCTTGGTATGATTACACCAGAGGAGGATTTCTCAGGGAGAAAGTCGGATGTGTCTCACTTTATGATTTTTGGAGCCTCTGTTTATTGTCATGTCTCCAAAGATTCGTGGAAGAAGCTTGAGCCAAAAATAGATCTGGTAGTTTTTGTGGGCTACACCGAAACTCCACACAATTACTGTGTGTACTTACCTTCCCTCAGAATGACAGTTGTGCAAAGGGATGTAAAGTTTGATTAGGAGAAAACAATGTAGTGCTCTCTTGAGATGGTACTTGAGATCCCATTAGAAGAGGAGATTTTAGCTCCAAAGGAGGGGCCTCGAGAAGTTATGGAGTAGCCACAAATAGAGGAGCGGAGAGTGGATACATCCATTTAAACACAACGAACCAAGGAAGCTTATAGACATGTGTAGGATGCGAGGGAGAATGTGGGATCTCCTTTAAATTTGCATAGGAAAAGGAGGTCATGAGAGGGCTACACTAGCTACATGGCTCTAATGATTAAGCTTGTAGAGACTAAGCCATCCTATTTTGAAGAAGCAACATAGAAAAGTGTTTGGGTTGACGAAACAGTGGAAGAATACAAATCCATCATGAAGAAAATTGTTTGGGAAGTGGTCCCGGGATAGACAGATAAATCAGTTGTGGGTTTGGGATGGATCCTCAAGGTTAAGCATGCAACAGACTGAAGCAAAGAGAAGTATAAGGCTATATCTTACATTGGCTATGAAGATGGGGTGGAAGATCCACCATATGGATGTAAAACTGAAATTTATCAATGGTGTTATTGAAGAGGAGGTGTACATCGAGCAACCAGAATTTTTTGAGGCATTTTATCGGGATTCTAATGTGTGCGGACTCAAGTGAGCATTATATGGTCTCAAATAGGAACCCTGTGCCTGGTATACTAGGATCGATAGTCATATCACTGGTTTGGGATTCAAAAAAAGTGAAGTAGATGCAAACCTCTATCATATTTTGGTCGAAGGTAAATTTCTTATCATTGTTTTATATGTTCATGATTTAATATTAATAGGTGATTAGTAGTTGATCAACTCTTGCAAGGAGGACTATGCAATGGAATTTGAAATGAAGTACATGAATCTCATGCACTATTTCCTTAGGCTAGAAGTATGACAAGGTGATGGGGAATTTTTTGTGTCTCAAGGGAAGTATGCAAATGAGATACTACAAATATTCTGCATGGAGAGTTGTAAACCCATGGAGACAACTCTAGTGACCAAATGGAGGAAGGAGACTGCCACTTCAAGTGAAAAGGTGAATACTACCATTTCCTGGCAGTTAGTGGGTTCACCGATGTATCTTATGAACAAATGACCATATATATGCTATGCAGTCAACCAACTGAGCCAAGCTATGGTTAGGCTAACCAAATTATATTGGAAGGAAGTTGAGCATGCTTTATGATACCTTAGAGTCACTACCCAATATGGCTTATGGTACAAACGGACAGATGGAGTGAAGTTGTTTTGATGCATAGATGCAGATTGGGAAAGAAGTTCATCCGCTCGAAATAGTACATTAGGTGGAATTTACAGTGTTGGGTTTGCAGCGATTTCCTAGTACAACAGGAAGAAAAGATCTATGGCACTCAGCTTGGCAAAACCATAATACATGGTTGCAAGTCAAGCAACATGTGAGGTGATCTAGATGAGAAATATACTTGTGGGACTATTTGGTCAAATGATGGATTCGAATGTGATCTATTGTGATAACCAAAGTTGCATTAAGCTCTATGGGAATTTGGTATTTTCACGATCAATCCAAGCATATAGATATTCGGTATCATCATTTATGGCATTATGTGTAGAGGCGAACACTGTTACTACAATACATTCTGACAGAGGAACAATATGTTGGTGTCTTGAAAAAGGCTTTGTCAAGAGGGAAGTTTGAGTTCCACAGGTGTAGGATAGGCGTAGATGATAATCTATTTCTTTTAAGCAAAGATCTTCCAGAGAAATCACATAGATATCTTAGGGTCGATGTGTTTCAAACCTCTACCGAGGTTCATCGTGCAGAGAATTTGAGTTCCTGGTTGTGGTGGAGGTTCCAAGGCAATGTAAAAAGAAGTTGTAAACTAGTTTGAGTGTACATGTGCTACATGAAAGCATATGATCAAACCTTAGGAGTTGCACAATCAACTGGATGAAGATTCCTAAAAAATAACAGTGAATTCTCTAGGAATTGAACAAGGAAATAGGGGCTCAAGCAGAGGCGAAAATTGACTAAGTCTGGGTCAAAGCTTTTCATTGAGCAAAGAGAGACGTTATTCACTTGTAGGTTGAGCTCAAACTGAGCCAGCAATTGTAATACATCTTTATTCATCTCATTAATGGAAAGAGGTTTGAGGGGTTTCCCCAATTGCCCCCCCCTAGAAAAAATATTGTGCATGTGTGTTATTTCTTATTGTATGTCTAAGACAATTGTTCTAAATTTTAAATTGAATTCTACATATTAGTAGAGTAGAATTGTGTCCCTTGATTTAGATTAAAGTTTCTTGAGAAATTGCAATGCTATCACTAAATTTCTACAAGGTTAAGATGTATCTAAGTTGGTCTAAATTTATAGATATATTTTAATTTAAAAATTATTTTGATTAAAATAATACATAAATTATATAAATGATACAATGAAAAGTATGATAAATACAAATAAGAATAATGACAAATGTCTCATTCCAAATCATCTCCAACAACATTTTCTTGAATTGAATTGAATTTATTTCATAATTTTTTCCATTATTAAAATTTATGTAATATGAGATTATCCAATCAAAAATATTTTTCATAAATTTGGAAATTCAAAATTTTATAGAATTAAATGGACAATAGGAGAGTTAACTTAACTTAAATTAAATTTATATTCTTAATTTGTAAATATTTTTTAATTAAAATAATTTGATTAAAATGAAATAATAAATTAAATTTGTATTAAGAATTTTTTTCATTTTAAAAATAAATCAATCTTGGTCCAATCTTAAATCCAGATCTACCAAGCGTTGAAAGATCATCTCCTTGAGGTATAACCTCTTTTAAGTGAAAATATTTTGATTCCTCTCAGAGATGGTTATTTGCATTTAAGTTGATTTATGCTAGTTTTACTTTTAAAATGAAAATGTTTATTAATATAAAAATTTATTTATTTATTAAATTATAATTTAAAATAAAAAAATAATTGAAAAATATAAAAGAATTTAATTTAATATAACTTCTCCTTTTAGGGTTTTAATTTGATGAAATTTATATATGTAACTATAGATATTATCAAAGTTTTAATAAAATAAAAAATAAGAATATCTCTATATAGAGATGTGAATTTAAGGGCACTTGGGATTGTACTAGAACGAGAGAAGTTGTTAGTACTTGGCGAGCCCACAATATAGAGGTTGTTGGTACATGATGAGCCCACATTATAGGGGTTGTTAGTACATGATGAGCCCACATTATAGAGGTTGTTGGTAGTTAGGGAGCCCACAATATTGAGGTTGTTGGCACCTAGTGAGCCCATGATATAGAGGTTGTTGGTACTTGGTGAGCCCATAATATAGGTGTAGTTGGTATCTATGGAGCCCACAATATAGAGGTTGTTGGTACATGGCGAGCCCATAGTATAGAGGTTGTTGGTACTTGGTCATCCCATAGTAGAGACTCATTTAAGAGTGCATCATAAGTACTCTATTCTAGAGCTACAACATGCCAAAGTATGAGATTTGAACCTAGGTGGGGATGATCACAACAATTCCACCCAACCACTCAAGCTAATCTAAATTGACATAGAGATGTAAAACTTATACAAATATAAATAATATTATTAAGAACCAACATAGATCCATCTTAATTCGTGATCTACCAAATGTCGAGAAACCAAATCTCCCTAAGTGTAAACCTTTTCCCAAATTTTATACTCAAAATAAAATTTACATTTTAAAATTATTTATTTCTTTTTAATATTTTTTTACACTCAATAAACCAAAAATTAAAATAAATCTATACTAATACATAATAATACAATTAAATAAATATGGTTTCTTAAAAATTAAGATATTTATGAAATGACATCTTTAATAACAAGTGAAGAATTAGTTGCAAACAATTATGTTGTTAAAAATGCCCACGAGGTTATTGAGTGTTTACTGTTGCACTCAAAGTCTTTTTCACTCATGGGAATGGGAATGTAGTTGTGAATGCTATGAGCCACAAATGATATAAGTTTGTCGTCATTTCTTAATATCCAAAACACCAACCAATGATCGTAACGTTAATGTTAACAATGATCTTAATCTTAATGTAACTTTTCCCCGGCTTTTTTATCACCTGCACTGTAATTCCATTCAGCTCGGGGTCTTTCATTCTGCACACAGATGTTGATGCCCAAACGCCAAAATATATTTTCATCCCTTAATAGCTGACCTAGTTTCACATGCTCACACCCTTGAACCATGGCTTAGGCCTTCATGCACTTGGAACTGACCTCTTTATTTGTTGGCAAAAATCCACGATGCACTTTTTTTTCTTAATTATAAATTATAATAAAAGAATTAACTTGTTTTGTTTTCCTATCTAAGTTATAGTGGTAAATTATGATTTCAAAGATATCTACTCTATGAAATGAAGTCATAAGAAAATGAAATTTTATATAAAAATTTTGTATTATGAGAGTATTGATAATTAATTTTTAGCTAAAATCTCCTTCAATCATTTATGGTTAGTATAATGCATGTCCATCATAATTTGGCAATATGTCTTTGTTTATTAAAATGATAAATTTCGCTATGTATTTGTTTATTAAAATGATATTATTGATTCTTCATCATCTCGGAATTTAAGCATGATTCTCTTTTAAGATATGAATAGATTTCTATCTTAGAAAATTGTTTACCTCTTTTCGAAAGAGTGAGTTGAATATTTTTTAATTTCCCTTACTATGATGCCCTCTAGAGTATTAAGAATGGAGTATCAATATATGGGGAGAAAATGGAAAGCCACTTTGATTATGATTATTCAAGCACAGTTATTTAATTACTAATATGTTTAACTTTTATTTTTCTCTTTGATATTATTTAAGATGAGATGATGTCAACCAAGTTGGCTAACTCTACACATCGTGTTTTTTTGTTAATGTGAGCCATATATAAATTACTTTGAGGAGCTAACTCTTGGTTTTGTCTTTCAAGACTTTCGATGACTTTTCGCAGTTATTTATCGTTCTTCTTTGTCCTAATTTAAAATTTACAACACTATTTAAAAAATATTGTAATCTAAGGATGAGGTATTCAACATTTCCCCCTTAATCTGAAGGGGTCTTTGTAAGTCTAATCATCTTGGTGGACTTTTCAAACTTTTCTCTTCTAAGCACTTTTGTGAAGACATCTGCAATTTGCTCATTTGAGAAACAATGTCTCAAATGAATAGTCTTGGCCTCTACATGATATTGAACCATATGGTACTTTGCGTTAATGTGCTTAGTTTGATCATAGAATCTAAGATTCTTTCCCAATATGATTGTAGAAATATTGTCAACTCAAGCTAATGACTCACCATGTGTTAACCCTTCAACATGATTATGCACATTGGGTCATTTTTGTTTTTGAAAAAATACCAACCCTTCCCTTTGTTGTTATCAAGTCTAGCTTCATTTTGGAAAGCATGCATTTTTTTTTAAATCACTAGTGATGAGTCCTAAGGCACTAGTGCTAGTGGGTGTTGGGTGTTAGTTCAAAAATTGTAGCTATCTCTATGCCCTTACCTATATCCTAATCATTCACTTGAAATTGAGGAATGCAAGCTGAGATAGTTCCTCTTTGGATTGGAAATTTTCTCCATGTGATTCAATCATGGACTTTAAAGCTTTATTTTATCACTACAACTACGCTCTTGCATTTCCAAGTTAGAAGTTGTCATGAAAAATTGTCTACCACATATTCATAAATTAACTATGATGACTTAACCTATCACCATTTTTTAGTGGAATGAAACTGCAACTAATCCTTACTACCCTTACCTGTTGCTTGTGTTTTGTTGAGGAAGCATAATTCGAAGTGTTCACATGTGCAATAGCAACCAATATTACCATGCTAAGTAGTTTGGAGCTACAAACTCTCCCCGTGTAATAGATATATTTGGTTGAAAGATCACAATTTAAGCCTTTCATGCTTCGCTAACCTATTTCTTGAAATTTATTGGACAAACCATGATTCAATTTACTGTTTGAACTTCATTGAATGGATGACAGTTTGGTGTACCCTCATCTTTACTTGAGTAGTTATGATTTTTTTCTATCCATAACTCTCTCTTTAGTGACCACAAGTATGAATTTACCTCAAGTGGACCTAAACATATTGTCAATTATTCATTGAATATACGACAACTTGAGCCTTCATTTGAGTGATTATTATCTTGTGTTGTAGCTTTCCTTTCATTATATAGAAAGTGATTCAAGCCTTTTACATGGGCTATTGTGAGCAAGCTTTTCTCAATCATGTTCATCCTCATGAATTTGATCACAAAGTGCTCTAGCACTTGCACTCACATTGCTCATCTAAGAGCCTACTTGTTTATATTTGTCGTTTGACATGATGAGTGAAATAAGGAAATGGGACCTCCTATTCTTCGAAGATTTAAATTAAACATTATATTGATGATAGCTCCTATGTATGATAGGATGGAACATTTAATCCAAGATCTCAAGTTAGATTTATTCCATGGTGAATTAATGTGAATGTATTAAAATGAAGACACAAATTCCCCATTCTTGTTTAAATTGATAGATGTAACATTAATTTCCTTTCGATCCATATTTCTTTTGCAAAATTATCTTGGAGCCAATCCTCTTCACTTCTAGATAGATTGAGTTATTGTGATGGAATAAACCAAGATTCTAACAACAATTGATGGTATAATATACAACCCATTCACCTCCATAACTTGGATTTGATAATAAGTCCCTTATGTGTCAAATAAGTAGTTTATCCTTCAGATTATATAGAAAAGTAGAACTTTCATTGTGATTAAAATTGAAATATGATTTGGTTAGCTAGACGGGTGCCTCTTTAACCTTTTTGGGTGTGTTTCTTATAACCACATGGGGATCACATCTCATGTTGATGTTTGTATCTTGGGCATGTACGTCTACACAAGCCTAAGTGTATAATCATGAAGAAGTTTCCCAAGATATCATTAGAACACTTGCTCTAGTGTGAGAAAGTTGCTAATGTAACTTAGCCCAACTCTAATTATGAAAATCACAAAATTATTATGTTGGCTTATTGAGCTAAAGTAAACTTAGGAAAACTAAATTAAATTAATTTAGTTAATTTGTTTTAATCTTGGCCCTTGATCTCAAGTGAGGAAAGATCTAATCTTACCCATCAATGAATTTGGAGATTAGGGTTGGGGATTTAGCTCAATGTAAAGTTATAAAAGCAAGGATAGGGAGAAGGAGAAGATAACATACAATAACACAAGGTTGGGAGAGGCTTCTCAGTGAGTGTGTTGGGTTTGTGGAAGGGGAACAATGAGATCCAAATCAATCAAGGAGGGTTGATCAGTTAGATTAGATCTAGTGTTGAATGCAATTCCTCAGTTGGGACATTTTCCCAAGAAGGGAGCCCAAGTAAGTTTAGAGCTTTATGAAGAATCTGGATTAGGAAAAATATATGTCATTTATGTGATTGATATTGGTAAGTTTTCTTTCGTTGTAATTATTTTAGCTAATACTCTAGTTGTGTTTTTATTTACTAGGAGGAAATCTAGTAGGAACTAATTACCACATTGTTATGGTAAGAGAAAACTAACGTAGTATCAGAGTGTAAACATTGAAGAAAGCCAATTTATGAATCAGAGATGTCGTATTCATACTGGATCATTGGGGCTAGGATTTTTATATGATCATAGATTGGATTTTTTTAGAGTCCAAAATAAATTGGTTGTATAGTTCCTTGAATCATTTTTTTAGGGTCAAAAATTATTTTGGTGGAGTCAAAGAAAGAAACAAAATATTTTTTTTTATAGATTGAGGGGGCCAAAATTTCTAAAATGATTTTTTTAATAATAAAGAAAAGGGAAGGTGGTGGGACAATTGACCCACCAACCATAGTGGTCAAAATCCATAAGGGATGTTAGATTTGCCCATCGAGAATGAGTATCCACATAGGATGAGGCTAGCATTCATTGCAAAAGAAGTCATGAGTGGTAGCCAGAGGGTCGACAGGACATAAGGTTATGAGTAGGTTTTTGGGTCGATTGGAAAGGAGGAAGAGCGCTCAACAAAAAAGAGTGATAGGTCAGAAGCCATGGTATGTTGAGGGGAAACCAATAAAGGCTATCCACAATTGGTGTAGGGTGAAAGAGGTGGCCAACAAAAATATTTGGGGAACCGCGAGGTAGTGTGAAGGAATCATGGCACTTGGAAAAGGAATGTCATAGGCCACAACCACGAGGTTGAGCCATTGACAACAAGAAGTTTAGCCGCCACCTAGAACTGAAGCGTTAGGATGCGTCAACATGCAACAAGCAAGTCATCAGGAGATAACACTATTCCCAATATGAGTCCATAGTGATGGTATAGTGTTATGGTAACTGTAAGGGGAATCGCATAAGGATTCAACTATTAACACATGAGAGGGATTGTGTCAGTAGAGGGTGGTGTGGGTTGGCCATAGGATGTGGAATGAATGTTGTTAAGGGATGCAACAAGTTGTGGGTGTGAGTTGGGTGGAGAGTCTCCAAACAGGTCATGATGGCATAAGGAGTCTCGATACAGGCTTATAGTGGTTGGACCAAGTTGGTTAGGGTAATTGATCACATGTGAAGATGTAACTGTGGCAGTGCTACTATAATGGAGCATAACCATTGACACATTTGCAGAAAGAAGGTGTATGCAATGATTATACATAGGGTTGCGTGAGGTAATCATCAAAACTAGGTTATGAAAGATAGATCCACATGTAGTAGTCTTGAGGTGTGGTCAAGGCCCACAACATTTTTGATAGTTTGTTTGGAGAAGGCCAACCCTCAAAAGGAGAGAAGAAGATCATGCTAATCAAGGTGTGAGTATATTTTTCAATTTATTTTCTGATGGCATTAACTAGTATGAGGTTCGAGGATAGGTTAGGTGGTGCCTATAACTTAATTCCATGGAAGGAGAGTATAGCGTTGGTTCTCAAGGAGAATAACCTATGGGATTTTGAACTACCAAGATTACAACTCCTTTAGATTCTACAACCCTAGAAACTCATGAGTTGAAAGAAATGAGAGGTAGTGATGGTTCTTAAGGAGAACAACCTATGGGAGTTTGCAACCACCAAAGATTATAACCCCTTAAGGTGCTACAACCCTGGAAACTCATCAGTTGAAAGACATGAAGGCTAGAAATATCATCATGGACAGTGTGAAGGGTCATTTGATCCCTCTTGAGATTTGGACTACACTGATTATGTCAAAGTCAAATAAAAATAGGAAAATGGTGTTGATGGAGAAACTCAAAATCACCAATATGACTGAATCAAACACCTTGGCATCATACCTCACAAGGGTTAAAAATGATTTTGATGAAGTTGGATTTATTAGAGTATCCTTTCCAAATGATGAGCTTGTAACGATAGGCATGAGCAGATTCTCAAAACCTTAGGATGTCGATGTGACAGGCATTCTTGTAAGAGAACATATACTCTATTGGAACTGATTATGAGATGACTATACCCAGAAGGAGCTCTTAGAGAAATCATTGTCTAAAGGACACTAGAAGAGTAGGGATGATGAGAACCTTGCTCTTACCAATCAAGTAATGAGGAGAAAGTAGTAAGGGTTAGCAGTCCATGTAACAAATGAAGAAGAAGAAGGATTTGACTAGGGTCAAGTGATTCACCTATCATAAGATGATACACTATGCTTCATTGTGCCAAGAGAGGAACAAAGGGGGGAATGGCACACAACCAACTATAGCCACATTGGCAGAAGCTCCAGAGGAGTTTTCCAGGAACTTCAAGACAAAATTTGTACTTTTTTCCTACCTTACCTTAGACACATTACCAATTAGTGCATGGTTTCTAGATAATAGAACCACAAGGAATATGACATGAGCACATGATTAATTCAACAACTTGACTAAGTGGGACATTGTTGATGGTGTTGGACCCGCAAAAATGTCAAGGGGATCTCTCCAGTAAGAAGTCCCAATTAGACCTCAGACTGTTTGGTGTAGGATGACTATGTTAGTAGCAAGGGTGTGACAGTTGCAGTGCGTTAAGGAAGGTGCATGAGAGGTTCTCACACATGGGGATTGAGATGAGTGCACCCCTTGGAAACCTGTAATAGTACTCAGCTTGGAAGTGAACACACGAGAAAATATGCATCACCAGCTGGAAAGCGAGTTAGAAAGAAATCCATAGTGATGGTTAAACCAACAACACATTTCAGAAATATTCATACATACTCATACAGAATAGTCCATACATGCATGTGTAAGCAAACAAATACATATGCCATTTAGAGTAAACAAGATAGCTGGAATATAATACAACATATGCATGAAATGTGTTGGCTATTATTATATAAAGAAGTGTAAGTTCTAGTCATACAATACATCCATGTTTAACTACCAGTCCCAATAGTGTAACATTACAGCCACATCCACCTGCTCCCCCAAAGAGATGCACTAGCTCTGCGCAGTGGAGAAGCCAAGGCTTATTACAATATTGTCCAAGCTCTCTCCAAGATAGTCTTATTAGAAGCTTGGTTGAGAAAAAGCCTATACAATAAGTTATGAGATACTATTTATAGCAAAGGGGGGGTGACCTTTGACATTCCCCTTTATGACAGTTCAACTACCCTCATGACTCTTCACCTACTCTATGACTGTTACATCCAACTATTGACACTTGACTTACACTTTACATGACTTTACATTACAACGCACATGTACCCATCTGAAACAAAATGGCTTGAGTAGGCCATGCTAGACATCACTTTGACTTAGACAACCATGGAATTCCAACTCCTTAACATCCTCATGTTGATCAATAGTAACATATTGATGCCAATATCAGTAGTCATTGATTGTTTCCGTGTGCTCCGTGGCAACATCCGTTTGAAACCTGACTCTTGCCTCCATAGAATCTGGGTACACTACTCAGGTTCCTCTGTCCAACTCGTCTGAAAGCATGTGCATCATTGTCTTTGATGTGGTCAAATCAGTGACATACTTGTGCACGATGTCTGCCATAATGGGCAAGTCTGGGCTAGTGGCAATGCGCATCAACTAGTCAAAGTACGAGTCACGCTCTAATCAAACCTATTTCTTCATCTTCACCTAGGTGAGAGTCCCAATATATGGGATCACATGTGTGTGCACCACAACATCCATACTCTTGAATACTCGTGCATTGGAAGCATGCATGCTAGTGATGAACCATGGGAGCTCTTCATAATTCTGAATCTGACTCTGAATACGTGCCTTCAGCTCGATCGCATTGGCCCTCATCACCTTAGGAAAGTGAAGAGGGGCTCCCTTGTACTTCATCATCATGTTTTCATGTCATCAATAGTAGCATGCAAGTTCATCAAGATATGTGCTCTTCTAGCACATCATTGTTGCCATCTAATGAGATGGACGACTACCTTGTGCAAGGTGCCAAGCTTGGAGTAGAATGTTTGCATAGCTGCATCAAGGGACAATACTTCATCTAGTATTGAATTCTTCAGTTCGGCTTGGGCATACATTGTCACCAAGTCTCCTCCTTGCTTACTTCTTTGTAGTTCCTTTTCCATTCGCTCATTCTCATCTATGTGGAAATAAACACTTGACCTAGTGGGTTCGGTATACACTTTGGTTGCATCGGCCAAGGCATATGGATGTTTGCGCACATCATTCATGATCACTCATTGCTCAACTTGTGTAGGAGATGTATGATCCTCTGAATTTGACACTCTCTGAGACTACACAACTCTATGTTGGGATTCATCAAACGAGATGTTGTGCATCTCTTCTTCCAGCTGATTGCCAAGGATCTCAGTGCCTCCTTGGTCATTCGAGACTTTCTCATCATATAGATGCATTGAAGAAGGTGAGTTGACCTATTTGTAGTGATGCATGAGGTCGGTGTCCTGTTCCAACTCCTGCTACTCCATGTCTACATCCAACTATTGAATTGCTTGTTCTATCTCATGAGCGAAGTCTTTCCCCTGTGATGGTTCACCCTATTCGCCTAATGCTAGCTATTTTGATGAATCAACTACTTGTACAAGTGTTCCTTCATCTATTTTCACATGTTGCGCCCCCTTCTATATTTGTTGTTGTTGCGCTTACCTCTCTTATTTGTGCAGCTCTTGTTCCTTTCAGATTTTATCCCTCATCTCATGCAATTCCTTCTCTTCTTCTTCCATTCTTCTCTTATCCCTCTGCCTTTGCATGCTTCGCATGCCACGTTGGTTCCTCTTTGCACGATTCACATGTCACGCTACTGCCTCTCTGCCTCTATAGCCATAGATTCTTCCTCTACCAATGGATATGCTCAGATCTTGCAGCTTTGCTCCTCCTCCATACAATCAAAAATCTTCCTCTTACATTTGTCGCGCACTGGTATGCCTGCCTCTATTTTCACTGCTACTATTGTTTTTGCTAGTACTCTCTGTGATGTTGCTTCACTAACCACTCCACAGCGAAGTCAACTGGTTCATTGGGTCTAGAGAAACTGTAGCAATATCTCCATGGGTCCTCGGCCCAGTGACATGCCCCATAGATCTAGTTGAATTGAACTCTCGTGTAGTGATCCTTCACAATACAATGTGGGTCATACAGATTGTAGCTGTGGAGGTTGAATGAGTACTTCTTCATCAATTCTGCTTCGACATCTGCTTGCTTGATATTTCAAATCTCATATAACCCAATCCGCAATGGAAGAGAGGGCCAAGATGCCTTCTTGTTCCGGTGTAGTCTAGCTGTCAATCCTACAGAGATGTGATATGCTACTTCCTGCATGACAAGTACGTCCAAGGAAAACTTTGGTAGAACATGCGGAGGCTTCTCTATGTTGAACATTCAGATGAAGGTGCCAGACGGTGAGTCATACCAATCAACAATGCCTATCAGTGCCTCCATTGCTTCCTTGGATATGAAGGGTGGATCTTATTCGAATATCATCTTGTACATTGAGGTGACAAAATTATTGGACAGCTGTGTGATTACTCCTTTGAATATACATTCAGAAAACAATTTGAAATAAGTGTTCAAAATAGTCTTCACCAGGGACCATGCCCACTCCAACCCTGGGAACTCCTCTTGGGCATAGACTACATCTAATATGTAGGTGGACATGTAAATATCTGCATGCATACCTCTGGGTCACTATCAAGCCTTCATTAATTATTCCTTGAGTTGATGAGTCAATATGCCAAACTAGCTGCATGGTTTTCCTTCTCTATCCAATTGGTCCAGTGTGATCACCCAACTTTGTGGGAATGCTTTTGTGCTTGTTTGGCCATACAGTCGACAAGCAAATATGACCAAGTATTGGTATGGCTTCCTCAGTTTCTTTGTCTTGTAGATCTGGTTGGGTGTCAACCTGAATGGAGCCAGCTCCTTTACCCAGTTCTTCAAAATGTCTCTGGAGTTAGCACTTCTCTTGGGTAAGCTAAATGGAGTCTTCATAACAGTCACGGGCTCAAACATCTGATACATCTCATCGTAATCACGTTCCTAGAAGGTTGCAAGATTCATCCCACTGACACTACTCAAGGTCATTGTCTCATGATCAATGTCAGAGACGATCCAATGTATTATGTTCGCACATGGGAACATGGGTATCTACATGCAATCCGGTACAAGTCATAGTTTTGAATGTTCACCTACACCTAAAGGTATTCAAGGCCTTTTTTAAAAGTTCCTACAAATGTTTCATTCACCTCTTTCCACTTCAATTTGATGTCCATTTCTAGATACAACTTTGTATCTTCATATATTGGTAGACTAGAGGACACTCGCTCAACTGTTGTTCCAGCTGCATTTCCATCAGTGTCTTGTGATCCCACTCTCTTGGAGGCCATTGATCCGATACTTCTAAGAGGTAGATGAACACTTGAAAGATCTGGAGACAAGAAACATGCATGACAAGAAATCTGTCAGTGAAAACCAAAGCAAATTCAGGGAATGACACAATACATACCTGGGAAGCCGATGGGTAAGATTGCATAATTTCTTTTGGGAGGTTGGTGAATGGCTACCAAAACTACATAAAAAGTAGTCTAGGCTATCTAGGAGGCAAGACTAGCTGCAAGATCTACGCAATGTGTAATCCAGACTAGTTGTTGGCTTCTAGGATGGTGCAATGCACAATTTTAGCTAGGAGTGACTACAAGCTCAAGGACTGCATTGCGCAATTTTTTGAGCTAGTAGTCATTGCCCCTTAAAAATGCACAAAATAATCCTAGAGGATAGTGCTGTGCAGAAATGTGTAGTCCTGGAGAGTAAGGCAAAGCATTCCTTCCCCATATTGTGCAATGTTGTCTCCGTAAAGGCAGAGTCCAGGCCAAGGTTGGCCCGACTCGCCGATGGGCAACTGAAAGAAAATATGACATTGAATGCATGGCGACACTAAGTGAATGCAAAATTTATTGATAAAGCATGCAAACATGAATGAAAGATTCAGGAAATAGATTAACATGCATGTGGGTGAAGCAAGTCACCAAATTGGCGACCATTCATGCAAAACAGTTTCATGCATGCAAAAGCAGTGAGATAGCAACGAAACTGAAACAATGCTAGGATAGGCTAGCATACATGTAAACAACAACATGAGTTCAAATAAATCAAGCAAACAACACTCACACAAGAAAATACACAAAAAGTGACAAAAATGGTGGAAAAGACAAGTTGAGGCCACTTACCCGTGAATAGATGAGCTAGATGTGTCAAAGAGTCCTGGATGTGCTATGGCATGTCAGAACTCCATGATTGATGTGAAAGAATGAGATCTGATCCGTCGAATAAATAAGTTTGGGCTCATAACGTGTGTGCCACAAATCTAGGAAAAAGCGACACCTAGAGGAAAGTTTCTAAAACAACTTTGCATGTAACCTCAGGGTGTTTAAAATAGCTCCCTGACTCATGGGATGCCTTTCGCATGTTTCCTTTTGCTATTCCAGGAAAAAGAAAGCCATGCATGCAAGTCAAGTTTCCTTGGTCCCGAGAGGAACTGGTCAACCCAACTGCTCATGCATGCAGCTGCTCAATTGTTTGAAGGAAATTATCATTTGTGGCTGGGAGTTAGGCTGGCTGCACAAGAGATTTGCGCAATTTTCGGGCATAGAAGCTAACTACTACCCAGATTTGCGCAAATTCTGGGTTGAGCAGCCATGCTAGGGAAAATTGCGCAATTTTCACTGTGAGTGTTGACTGGCATAATTGTGCAATTTTGGAGTCTAGCAGGCTGCTAGACAGGACTACGCAATTTCTGGAGGGAAGGATGGTTTCCCTCCAAAAATGTGCAATTTCTTGGGGGAGCTACTCAGCCTGTAGCTAGACCAAGTCCGAGTAAACAACCTGTGAAGGGAATGCATCAAGCTGTGATCGATAGGCTACATTTTTGTAAGAAAAAGACTGAAGCTTGTATACTTGACAAAGCAAGATAAGGCTCTGTGAAAGGTTGGTAGGGAGGCTAAAAAATGAAGCTAAGGAAAAATTTTGGAGGGTGGCTATAGCCGCTACAACACTTGGTGACCCACTAGTAGAACTTCAGCTCTCCCAATGGACCTTGTTCGTGAAAATCAAGTCTAACGCCTTTGGAAGTATTGTTTAGTTCTCAGCTTATCTTGGTTTCACACTAACTTGATTGTAAGATGTAGCATCTACCAAGCTCTTGGTTGATTGACACAAATTCCAAGCCAAGGAAACCCAGTTGTTTTGATTGGGGTTGAGGGGTATATTGGTGCGCAAGCAGTATAGTCGTCAGAGTCTTAGTTTCATCTCTGGTGTTGCTCCGCTACCAGCAGGCCTGGACAGTACCCCGATGGAGTCACTTTTCATTTTTTCAACTGTGCATAACACTTATTCATTTTAGAGGTGGAAGAGGGATCCCAACTTATTGAGAGCATAAGAGGTTTTTCTAGCAAAGAAGTAGTTTATTGTATCTCTGGCATGCCTGTTAAGGTTTTCCCCCTCACCTTACTCTACTTGACTAAGATGACAAGGGTTAACCCAAAAACAACTGACTAGAGAAGGTGACACTAGTTAGTGCACACGCATTGTGTTTTCACCAAGGTTCACTTCAAAAAGTACATATTTTCCTTCGACGTATCATGGACTAAAAGTAACAAGTTCTTCATATATAGGCAAGATGACAGATAACCAAGCAATAGTTGTACAAGCTCTCTTGTACTTTACCCAACTCATTTAAAGAGTCATGCATGGTTTCATGTGAAACTAAGCTACACATGAAACAAGTGAGCTATACAAATGAAACAAGAGAATTTAACAAACAACAAAGAAAAGCAAGAGCAGAAGTGAAAGTGAAAGCTAAGCGAGTAAGAAGAAAATCAGGCAAACAAACAAACAAACAAAGAGAGTAAGCAAACATACATCCAAGCAAACTGACTGAAAGAAAACAATACTCCAACTCCTACACTAACGGTGCATGGGCCTGATCAAGTGAAATGATATTTCCAATGTAGCCATCGGAGCATTGATTGACCCATGTTGGTGAAGGCTTAGTCCACGAGCAACCCAATTGTGTGAACTAGCAAGTAGGAAATAAGAAAGATATAACAATGAAGACACCACACTTCATGTTTCAAAGTGCCCACAGGACATAGGTGAGTACAAGTGCATGGCTAGCAGTCCATGGAATTATCATAGTGCTCTGTGACACTGCATGAAAATTTGAAGCATAAGCACAGTCTTGACTGTGACATGCAAGCAAATGAAAGAAACAAAGACATCTTATGTCGCGCACGAGTGCTTGCAATTTAAGATTCCTCCAATGCATGAGCGATGGGATCATGCAGTTCGAGTGGAGGAAGTATGATCTGTGTGTGAGATTGATCTTCAATGCATACAGATGAGTGATGAGCAGCCTTGGGTCATTGAACAATTTCTTGATCGGAAGTGAGACTAACCCCAGGAGAGCGAGGACCTGACATAACCATCAGCTCCGACTGAAGTTCCTCGATAGTCTTGGGTGTTTCAACTTCATCATCAAACAGATCATCATAAACCGGTGGTTTCGAAAGATCAACTGTGGTAGAGTCATGGTCGTGATCAAATATGGGAGTAAATGGATCATGACTGCCACGATTAGAAAAATCAATGATTTCACAACATCACAATCTGATGAATCAAATGAAGTGGTAGATCAAAGTGAACAAACTCATCCTTTGTGCTTCTGGAAAAGACATATGAAAGATCAAGTGGATTTTCAATGAATAACTTATCCTCTACATTGTCAAATGATGTACCAACATCTGGCGAGTCCTGTGAGTGATCAACAATGGGTGAATCCATGGATGAAGACACACAAGAGGAATCATGGATGGTAGGTTCACGAAAGATGTTAGGAAATAATGGAGGGGGCTCGAATGGAAGGGATTCATCCTTTGCCAAATGTTGATGCTCAAGCTCCCACTCATACTCTTCATGAATGACATCACATGTCGGTTGTGCAACACCAACTCCGTCAATGGCTTGTTCCTCGTTCACAACAACTGAAGAGTCTAGAATGGAAGAACACAACATAACATCATCCAGAGAAACAACCAAGTGCGAAGACGGAGGTTGTGGAACAGAGTGCATATCGGAACTCGATGGATCACAACCAACATTGCACGAAAATTGAGTGAAGTGATGTTGGGAGGATGTGAAAGTTGAATAAGTGTGTGAGCATGATCGTCAACATCACTCGGCAGTGATGGAGCTATTGAGTGAGGGGAGGCAGATAGTCAGTTGAGACAGTGAAGAATGTTGAGCGAGGCTTGATCTCAAGCTTCTTCTTGGGATGGGAAAATTTCTTAAGGAAATACTCGAATCGGTCCCAAAGATAGGAAAATTTCATGTGGCTCCTTGGAGATTGAAACTGCAAGTCACTGAAGCACTGCCAAAAATTTATGATCGATTCATGCGGAGCCTTCTATTTCTGTAACAGTTTTTGGTCAAGATGGTCTGGATCAAAATTATATAAAGTGTATTCAATGAGATCACAAAAGTTCTCAAGTGAGTGCACGTTGTCAGCTGGTAGGTTGCACAACCACTGAAGTGGAGATTCGCGAAGTGTGTATGCAAAAAATAAGTTTGCCTATTCGTCAGAACACCCATCTTCCTCATGAAGCATGGAAACAAAGTCATGTAAGTACTTAGGCTAGGCCACTTCGCCTTCACCATCATATGCGTAAATGGAAAAGAGATCGAAAAACTCCCTCGTGATGGTGATATCTTCATGATTCAAAAAACATCGTGGAGGGAGAAGAGTGAAAGAATCCATGAAATATATGCAAGGTTCAAAAGTTGATGAGAGGACACAGCCTGTCATCTTGCCCTCCTTCTAGTGCTAGAAATGTTGACTATGCTGGACCCATAAACATGTCAAGGGGATAATCCCGATAAGAATTCCCAATTAGATCTCAAAATATTTGGTGTAGGAGTCCCAGCAATGGTTCGTATGGTAATGCCTTGACCACGATTTCTCACAGAGGCAAGTAAGATGACTCTGTTGGTAGCAAGGGTTTGACAACTATAGTGAGTCAAGGAAGGTGCATGAGAGGTTCTTACACATGGGGGTTTAGATGAGCGTGCCCCTTGGAAACCTATAATAGTACTCGGCTTGGAAGGGAACATACAAGAAATGATGAATCACCAGCTGGAAATCGAGTTAGCAAGCAATCCAAAGTGATGGTTAAACCAATAACACATTTCAGAATGATTCATACATACTCATATAGAATAGTCCATACATGCATGCATAAGAAAAAAAAATACATATGCCATTTAGAGTAAACAAGATAGATGGAATACAATACAACATATGCATGAAACGTGCTGGCTCCTATTATATAAATAAGTGTAAGTTTTGGTCATACAGTACATCCATGTCCAACCACTAGCCCCAATAGTGGAACATTACAGCCACATTCGTCTGCTCCTCTAAAGAGATATACTAGCTCTCCGCAGTGGAGAAGCTAAGGCTCGTTACAACACTGTCTAATCTCTCTCCAAGCTAGTCTTATCAGAAGCTTGGTTGACCAAAAGCGCATACAATGAGTTATGAGGGACTAATTATAGCAAAGGGTGGGGTGACCCTTGACATTCCCCTTTGTGACAGTTCAAGTACCCTCATGACTCTTCACCTACTCTATGACTATTACATCCAACTATCGACACTTGACTTACACTTGACATGACTTTACATTACAACGTGCATGTACCCATGTGAAACAAAATGGCTTAAGGAGGCCATGGTAGACATCACTCTGACTTAGACAGCCATGGTAGTCCAACTCCTCAACATCCTCATGCTGATCAACAGTAAAATATTGATGCCACAATTGGTAGTCCTTGATGTTGTCTGTGTGCTCCGCGCTGACATCCATCTGAAACCTAAATCTTGCCTACATAGCATCCAGGTACACTGCTTGGGCTCCTCTGTCCAACGCATCTAAAAGCATGCACAATATTGTCTTCAATGTGGCCAGACCAACAACATACTTGTGCATGATGTCTGCACTAATGGGAAAGTCTGGGCTAGTGGCAATTCCCATCAACTCATCGAAGTATGAGTCAAGCTCTAGTCGGACCTGTTTCTTCATCTTAGACTGGGTGAGAGTCCCAATAGATGGGATCACATGTGTGCACACCACAACATCCATACTCTTGAATACTTGTGCACGGGAAGCATGTATGCTAGTGATGAACTGTGAGATTTCTTCATAATTTCGGATCTGACTCCAGATACGTGCCTTCAGCTTGACTGCATTAGCCCTCATCATCTTAGGCAAGTGAAGTGGGGCTCCCTTGTACTTCATCATCCATGTTTGCATGTCATCAACAATAGCATGCAAGTTCATCAAGATACATTCCCATCTAGAAGTTCAGCTTGGGTGGACATTGTCACCAAGTCCTTTGCCATTCACTCATTCTCGGCTATTAGGAAATGAACGCTTGAGCTAGTGGTTTTAGCATACACTCTAGTTGCATCGGCCAAGGTAGCTGGATGTTTGCACACATCACTCACAATCACTCGTTCCTCAACTTGTGCAGGAAACGTATGATCCTCCAGAGTTGACACTCTGCGAGACTGCACAACTCTATCTTGTTCATCGAATGATATGTTGTGCATCTCTTCTTCCAATTGATCACCAAGGATCTCAATGCCTCCTTGGTCATTCGAGACTTTATCATCATCTGGATGCATTTAAGTGGGTGAGTTGACCTCTTTGTGGTGAGGCATGAGGTCGGTGTCCTATTCCAACTCCTGTTGCTCCATGTCTGCATCCAACTGTTGAAGTGCTTGTCCTATCTCATGAGCGAAGTCTTGCCCCCGTGAAGGATCATCCTATTCACCTGATGCTAGCTATTCTAATGAATCAACTACTTATACAGGCATTGTTTCATCTATTTTCACATGTTGCACCCCCTGCTGTATTTGTCGCTACTGCGCTTCCCTCTCCTATTTGCACAACTCTTGTTCCTTTCAGAGTTGTTCCCTCAACTCATGCAACTCCTTCTCTACTGCTTCAATTCTTCTCTTATCCCTCTACCTTTGCACGATTCACATGTCACGCTAGTTCCTCTTTGCCTCTATAGCCATAGCTCCTTTCTCTACCAATAGATCTGCTCAGAACTTGCAAATTTTTTTCTCCTCCATGCGATAAACAATCTTCCTCTTACCTTTGTCTCACACTGGTATGCTTGCCTTTGCTACCACTGTTGTTGCTAGTTCTCTTCGTGATGTTGCTTCATGTTGCTTCTCTAACCACTCCACAACAAAGCTGACTAGTTCATTGGGTATGGGAATATTGTAGCAATATTTCCATGGGTCCTCCTTAGCCCAATGACATGCCCCATGGATCCAGTTGAACTGAACTCTCATGCAATGATCTTTCACAATACAATGTGGGTCATACGGATTGTAGCTTCAGAGGTTGAATGGGTACTTCTTCATCAATTCTTCTTTGACATCTTCTTGCTTGATACTCCAAATCTCATATAACACAATCCATAATGGAAAAGTGGGCCAAGGGGCCTTATTCTTCTAGTGCAATCTAGCTATCAATCCTACCGAGATGTGATATGCTATTTACTCTATGGCAAGTACATCCAAGGAAAAGTTCAGTAGAACATTCAAAGGCTTCTTTGTGCTGAACATTCAGATGAAGGTGTCAGACAGTGAGGCATATCAATCAACAATGTCTATCAGTGCCTCCATTGCTTCCTTTGACATGCAGGGTGGATCTTGTTCAAGTATCATCTTGTACACTATGGTGAGAAAATGATTGGACAACCATGTGATTACTCCTTTGAAGCTGCATTCGAACGACAAATTGAAATATGTGTTCACAATAGTCTCCGCCAGTGACCATGCCCACTCCAAACCTGAGAACTCTTGTCGAGCACAAACTACATCTAAGATGTAAGCAGACATGTAAATATCTGCATGCATACCTTCGGGTGACTGTTGAGGCTTTGTTACTTGTTCCTTCAGCTGATGAGCCAATATGTTGGATGAATTGCATGGTTTTCCTTCTTTAGCCACTTGGTCTAGTGTGATCACCAAACTCTATGGGAAGGTTTCCATGCTTGCTTGGTCACACAGTCGACAAGAAAATATGACCAAGTATTGGTATGCCTTCCTCAGTATCTTTGTCTTGTAGATCTGGTTGGGTGTTAATCGGAATCGAGCTGTCTCCTTTACCCAGTTCTTCATAATGTCTCTAGAGTTAGCACTTCTCTTAGGTATTCTGAATGGAGTCTTCATGACAGTCACGAGCTCGGACATTTGATACATCTCAATGTGATCTTGTGTCCAAAAGGTTGCAATCTTCATTCCACTGATAATGCTCAAGGTCATTGTCTTGGGATCAATGTGAGAGACGATCCAATGTATCATGTTCGTGCATGGGAACGTGGGGTATCTGCATGAAATTCGGTACAAGCCAGATTTGTGAATGTTCACATACACCTGACGATCTTCAAAGACTTCCTCAAAAGTGCCTGCAAATGTTTCATTGACCTCTTGCCACTTCATTTTGAGGTCCTTGTCTAGATACAAATTTGTTTCTTCATAGATCGGTAGACTAGAGGACACTCACTCAACTACTGCTCCAGTTACATTTCCATCAGTGTCATGTGATCCTGCTCTCTTGGAGGCCATTGATCCGGTACTGCTAAGAGATAGATCAACACCTGAAATATCTAGAGAAAAGAAACATGAATGAAAATAAATATGTCAACGAAAACCAAAGGAAATTCGGGAATGACACAGCACATACCTGGGAAGCTGATGGGCAAGATTGCGCAATTTATTTTGGAGGCTAGGTGACTGGCTTCCAGAACTACGCAAAAGCTAGTCTAGGTTGTCTGGGAGGCAATACTAGCTATTGAATTTGTGCAATGCGCAATCGAGACTGGCTTATGGCTATTGGGATTGCGTAATGTGCAATTCCATATGGGAGTGACGGTAGGCTCAGGGAATGCATTGCACAATTTTTTGGGCCAACAGTCACTGTCCCTCAAAAATGCACAAAACAGTCCTCGAGGACAATTATTGGCAGAAATGCGCATTTCTGGAGAGGAAGGCATATGCTTCCTTCCCCAAATTACGCAATGCTATCTCAATGAAGGAAGAGTCCAGGCCAAGGTTGGCCTGACTCCCTGACGGGCAACTGAAACAAAATATGACAGTGAATACATGGTGACACTAAGTGAAAGAAGAAGTGATTGACAACTCATGCAAACATGAATGAATGATTCAGTAAACAGATCAGCATGCACGTGGGTGAAGCAAGTTGCCGAATCGATGATCATTTGTGCAAAACACTTTCATGCATGCAACAAGAATGAGATAGCAACGAAAATTGAAACATTCTAGGACAAGCTAGTATAGATGTAAACAACAATAAGCGTTCAAAGAAATCAAGTAAACAACACTCACATAAGTGAATAAACAAAAAGCGACAGAAATGCTGAGAAAGACAAGTTGAGGCCACTTACCCATGAATAGTTGAGTTGGATGTGTTGAAGAGTCCTATATGTGCTATGGGATGTCAGAGTGCCAAGATCAATGTGAATGATCTCTGATTTGTCGAATAAATAAGTTTGGGCTCATGACACGCATGCCACAAATCTAGGAAAAAACGACACTTGGAGGAAAGATTCTAAAACAACTTTTCATGTAACCTCCAGTTGCTAAAAATAATTCCCCGAATCATGGGATGCCTTTTTCATGTTTCCTTTTGCTATTCCAGGAAAAAGCAAGCCATGCATGCAAGTCAAGTTTCCTTGGTCCCGGGTGGAACTAGTCAACCCAACTTCTCATGCATGTAGCTGCTCAACTGCTTGAAGGAAATGCACATTTATGGTTGGGAGTTGGGCTGACTGCCCAGAAGATTTGTACAATTTCTGGGTAGAGTAGCTGGCTGCTACCTAGATTTGCACAAATTCTCAGCTAAGTAGCTCTGCTGGGGAAAATTGTGCAATTTTCACTGAGTGTTAACTCGTAGAATTGCGCAATTTTAGAGTCCAACAGGGTTCCAGACATGATTGTGAAATTTTTGGAGGGAAGGTTGGTTTCCCTCCAGAAATGCGCAATTTTTGGGGGATTTGATCAGCCTGTAGCTGGACCAAGTCCAGGTGAACAGTCTGTGAGGGGAATGTATCAAGCTATGATTGACAGGCTGCCTTTGTGCAAGAAAAACATTGAAGCTTGTGTACTTGATGAAGCAAGAGAAGGTGTTGTGAAATGTTGGTAGGGAGGCTCCAAAACGAAGCTAAGGCATAATTTTGGAGGGTGGTTATAGCTGCTACAACAAACCTAAAACCGCATGCAGATTTTGGTGATAATGCCAAACATACAGTTAAAGCAATTGGAAAAATGAAATTCCAAATTTCGTGAGGAGGCAATATGGAAGTGAATGTTATGTTGTGGGTGCTAGAACTTAAGTGGGGTTTTCTCTTAGTATCCATGATGGAGAAGAAGGGGTTTTGTGTCACTTTCTAGGATTGGAAATTATTAATTAGACCTAGAAAATCTAACCCTCATGAGGGACATGTTTTAGGATTCAAAGAGAGAAACATGTATAAGTAGAAGGAATAGACTATTTAAGCTAATTCATGAAGTAGAGTAGTGACAGAGAACATGGAGAAGGAAACTCTAAGGTTCAACAAATTATATAGATTCAATTATTAGGTTCAAGAGGGTAGGGGAAGTCAACAGATTCCCACAAATATGTCAAGAAGGTCTCCTGGTATGAGATAATGATATAAGATATTTAGGAGAAAGAGGCTTCTAGGAACTACGCAAAGGACAATTAGAATTTGATGATGTTTCTAGACTAGAGAGTAGGAAAGGCTTATAGTTTAGTGGGAGAAACAAAGGAAGTGGATGTGATATCGAATTCAGTTCTAAATGGAATAAGTATGTCCCTCACTAACAAGGAGTGGTGATGTGTATGGCTTAGGTATGTACTTCAACATAGGATTAAGTGTTTAGGCATGCAAAATTAACCTAAGATCTCCTTAGATCACTTGCTCTAGTGTAAGCAAGTTGCTAATGTAATTTAGCCAAATTCTAACTTAGAGAAAGAACATAATCATTATGTTGGGTTATTGAGCTAAAGCGAACTTAGTAAAAGTAAATTAAATTACTTTTGCGAATATGTTTTAAACTAAATCGTTGATCTCAAGTGAGGAAATATTGAATCTCAGTTGTCAGTCACTTCAAATATTAGGGTTAGGGATTTAACTCAATGTAATGTTATATAAACAAGGGTAGGGAGAAGGAGAAGAAACCATGCAATGATACAAGAGTGAGAGAGGCTTCTCAGTGAGTGTGTTGGGTCCAATGAATGGGTATCAAGGAGATCCAAATCAGACAAGGACGGTTGGTCAACTATTTTGGTTAATACCTTATATCTGTTTTTATCTATTAAATTTCATTCTACTCATAACTAATTATGTGATTTCTAGGGTAAGAGAAAACGAACACCTCACTCAACGAGAAGTGAATCCATGTTTGGTTATTTAACTCACCCTTAATTCTAATCTTGAAACCTAGCTATCACTATTCATCCCTTTTATTATTACTTTGGCTTCCTTCCCCATGAATGAATAAATTACTTAGAGCCTTTATCATGACAAATGTGAAATCCTCATTGAACTAGCTATGATGCATTGCCTCACCTAGATCCTTTTAAAGGGGACTAGTGTAGCTAGGATAGTTCTTGGATCCTCATTCAACTAGTATTAGTGATAAGGAAACCAATTATGACCTGGTAAGTATCCATGGATCAAAGGGTAGCAATTCCTTTCATATATTATTCAAATCACTCTTGCACCCCAATTTATATCTGAATAATGGATAAGGAACCTCATAGTTGTTTCCAATGGTGTAATTTTAATTAGTAAGGTCTATTTTTGCATTGAATATTTCTCTAAACTTATCTTTACAATCAAGAAATATACATGGATTGAAATTTGTAAGTTGATGGATTGAATTTTCTCATTTGATGTTGTTGTGAGCATAGATTCAATGATATAGTTCCAAAGATGGGGAAAATGTCTTAGAAGAAGGTAACTAAGAGACTAATTATGTTTGAATCTATTAATCTAGTTTTAAGTGATAGAGTCTTGAACATCGTCATTTCTTTTTTTGCTAATGCAAGAGTCAGACCTTCTATTTCATTAATAAAGTACAAAATTTACATCTATCCACAAGGAGTTGTGGACCAAGGAAGAGACTCACAAACCAAACAGAGAATGGGCCTGAGGCAAAAGCCCCTATCCTAAGAAACCCAACTTCTAAACTCTTAAAATCAAAACAAAGATGAAGCTTGCATCGTAACCAAAATAATAAGCCTTCCACCTGTGACAAAATTCCTCCTGCCAAGAAAAAGGAGCATTAATTCTTCCCACCAACTTCCATACATGTCTCTTTAATCATCATCGTTGATCTTGTTGACCCAATCCAACGGTAGAGCACTAATTCGCCCAGTCAAGAAGCGCTATACTTACCCACCTAGACAACCAACTTGCACGATCAATCTCAGTTGTCGATCTGCCTCACTTGATTCGACAACAGAGCTTCATATCGCGATAGCTAATGTGACTGAACTTTAGCGTGCGATGAGGGTGGTATTTTAGCCAACCCACCACCACGTGTAGCCTACTGTATGGAATCGCTTCAAAAATGAAAATACCATTTACCGCTTGTGAGGCCTGCGATCGCCGGAAAAACGACCCCGACCCGGTATATCGTGCATGGGCGGAAATCCCATGGTATTGCGACCGCCGATAGTGCCTGGGTTCTGACCTTCCGTTTTTTCTTCTCCTCCAGAACTGAGGAAAGAAGAAACTCATGTTGACCTGCCTATCTTCGAAGAACTAGAGCCACCCAACTCGTTGCTGCCTGGAATCGTTGAATTAATCGGACTCTACCTCCATGGCTCTACTCCGAAACATGAACCTGTCTTCATCTTCCTAGTCATTGCAAATCACTTTTAACCTACTCTAAGGCAATTCTTGCAAGCTCATCACAATCCTATTTTCTGTGCTGATCACACCTTGATTGGCAAGAAGATCCGCCAATTTATTGGCCGATCTTCGGACATGTTTGAAGCTAACTGTACGAAGGCTCTGAAGGTGTTGCTGAATCCATTGAAAGCCCTAAATCAACCTCCAGTTCCTTGAGACTTTTTCTGGCTTTGTTCCCTAGCTGATCCTCTTAACCAATCGATTATTAACTCAGAATCGGCTTCAAATATCACATTTTGTTGGTTATCCTGTTCCAGGAAATCTAAACATTTCTCCATAGCCATCAATTCCGCCATGTTATTGGTGGCCTTCCCTAAATGACAGTAGAAGATAAAAAGGACACTTCCATTCTCATCCCTTAACACTCCCCCATAACCAGCGGTACCTTGGTTGCCTTTAGAAGCCCCATCAATGTTGAATTTCAAAAATCCCTCAGGGGGAGGGTGCTAGAAATATTGCTCAGAAACCAGGGAGAATATAGTCCTATCCAGTCCCTGAGGAATAAGTCCTTGCAACCCCAACTCACTAAGAATTCTCAAATCAACAATTGAAGGTTTGTTCTTAGGGAGAGTTTGCACAATAGTGCCGACCGTTTCCTTGAGTTGACTTAAGATCTACTCAAAAAGGCATTGGGAAGGCTTCTTTTCATTCTTGAAGATTCTATTGTTTCATTCTTTCTAGACATTCCAGATAATGATGCTTGGAATGATGACCCATGCTGAGCCAAGAATTTCATTATCTGAAAAGTTTCTTCTCCAATTGTTTAGGGTATTGATGATACTTCCTTTGTCCCTATCAGTCTGTTGGAAAATGGTGGAAAAATAATCCCACAAACTGGAGGTGAAAATGTAGTCGTTGAGAAGGTGCTCCATAGTTTCCTCTTTGGCTACACAGAGATGACATCTGGAAGGCCCCAGGATACCCCTCTTCCTAATATTTTCCCAGGTCAGAATTTTCCTACACTGAACCAGCCACATGAAGAGTTTAATTTTCATCCAGCCTTGATGTCTCCATAGACCTTGCCAAATCTTATCCTGAGCTTGAGAGTTAAGGTCAAGGGGAATGAGTTTAGCTTCCTTGAGATTAAAGGCTCCCTCATTATTGTTGCCCCATATTAGCTGGTCTAGCACCTCTAAACTCAAAATCTTCCTTTGTTCTACCATTTTTTTTAGTCTCTACTTTAGCCTTCAGGGAGTTGTCATCCCTAAAATCAAAGTTCCTCCAGGTTCTCCATTTTCCATACTACTGGTTTGGTCCCAAAAGTCTTTTACTTAAGATAACCCTTTGGCATCTGTATCTTCCTTGAGATCCCTCAAATATTCTTTTAACAAAATAGGTTCTTGTTGCCATCTATCCTCCCAGAATAGGGCTAGGTTTCCATCTATGGTTTCCTAGAAACTATTTTCTTGGACTAAGCCCCAACTATCCCATCCCTTATTCCAAATGTGTGATCCCTTTCTATTTCCTGACATTCTTATTAGATCATTGTTTTTCCAAATGTTGGCATATTTTTCTTTCCATATCATAGCCCACTGGGCCTCTGGGTCTTTTACCCATTGCTACCATAATTTAGCTCCTAAAACCTTGCTTAGAATCTCAGGATCATCTAATCCAAGCCCTCCAAAGTTCTTAGGTTTGCAGATTTTTTCCCATGCTACCAAGGCCCATTTCTTTTTTTCATCCCCCTTGCCCCAAAGAAAGTCTCTTTGTATGGATCTGAATTGATGCAGGACTCCAATTGGTGCTGGGAGAGTTGAAAGCATGAAGACTAGGATTGATTGTAGTAAAGCCTTGGTTAGCACCAACCTACCAGCCAGATTTAATGATCTAATAGTCCATTTCCTAATTTTGTCTTGCAATTTGTTAATCACTAGTTCCCAGATGCTCTTGTGTAAAGTTTTGGCCATTAGAGGAACTCTCAAATATTTTGAAGGGAGGATCTCCCTTTGAAAGCCCAAAATTATGGAAATATTTCTCTGAATAGCAATGTGAGTATTAAAGAAAAAAAAATTAGATTTGGAGAGATTAAATTCCATACCTGAAGCCATGGTAAATTCTCTCAAGATTTGCTTATACGCTAGAGCTTCTTTGACCGTGGGGATACCCTGCAACATGGTATCATCAAAAAATTGTTGATGAGTTAAGGCCTGACCATCTTCAGAAAGTTGGATACCTTTGACTTCCAAACTATTTTAGCATGCTTGATAGATCGACCTAGCCCTTACATCATGAGTATGAAGAGAAAGGGAGAGAGTGGATCTCCCTGCCTGAGGCCTCTTGAAGGAATACAAGTCTCTGAGGGAGAACCATTAATGAGAATTGAAAAACTGGGAGAAGTTACTGGGCCATTACTCATCTGATCCAGTTATGATCAAACCCAAAAGCAATGAGAACTTTTCTGATATAGGTCCAGTTCAGCTTATCATAAGCTTTGGCTATATCCAATTGCATGATCATTCCAGCTTTCCTATTGATTGTCAATGAGTGCACCACCTCATGAGCTTGAAATATGTTGTTGACGATTTTCCTACCTTCCGCATATCCAAATTGTTCAACTAACACCAAGGAAGGAAGAAGACGTTTGAGTCTATTGGCCACAACTTTGGCTATTATCTTGTAGACAACATTGCACAAGGCAATGGGTCTAAACCTATCAGAAGTTTGAGCCAAATCATGTTTATGGATCAGGGAGATAAATTTTGTGTTAAGCGCCTTCAATATAGTCTTGTCCCTCCTTGAGTCTTCCACAACGTTCAGAATGCCCTGTTTCACTACATTCCAACAAGCTTTAAAGAAATCTACATTGAAACCGTCCAGGCCTTGTGCCTCACCATTTTTCAATTCTTTTAGGACCTCACTCACCTCCTCTACCATCACTGGTCTGTTAAGGTTGAAGTTTTCCTCTCTGGAAATCAGCTTGGGTATATGTCTTGATATACCCCTAATGGATTGCTTTCTGTCTGAACAGATTTCCTGTGTAATACCACAAAAGTGCTGAACCAGCACTACTTCTATTTCTTCATGAGAATTGAGAAGGTTACCTCCCTCATCCTTGATTGGAGAAATCTTGTTGTGAGCTCTGTTCACCATAGTGGATTTGTGGAAAAATCTAGTGTTACGTTCTCCTTCTTTTAGCCATTGCACCCTGGATTTTTGCCTCCAAAAAATCTCCTCTTGTTTACATAAGTTCTCCCATTCTTGATGATATTTGGTTGTCTGATCACTTCTATATTTATCAAAACCCTCCATGATAAGGGTTTGGTTGAGCTCCTGCATTTTTCCTTCAACATATTCTTTTGCTACAAAAATATTTCCATATTCCTTCTTGTTCCATTTCTTGAGCCTGAGTTTAATATGTTTGAGTCTTTTTTGATGAAGGGATATTCTTGTGCCCTGAACATTCAAATATTCTGCCCACCAGATGGCTATGTTGTTGTTGAAATCTGGGTGGGAGAGCCAAATGTTTTCAAATCTGAAAGGTCTATTCCTGGGGGTACCAATGCCCTGAATTTCCAATTGTACTGACTAGTGATCAGATCCTCCAAAGGGTAGAACTCTAGCAGCTATGTCCTTATCCTTGAGCATGAGATCCTTTGAGATTATGTATCTATCTAATTTGGAGGCCACCTGAGATTATCCTCCTCTTTTATTGTTCCAATTAAAAGTCCCATTATTCATTACTATATCCACTAGCTTCATATTATCTATGAAGGTTTGAAATGCACAAGATTCTTTATTTAGAATTCTGATACCCCCTTTTTTCTCCAACAGTGATTTGATCATATTGAAATCACCCCCCATGATCCAAGGGATTCTTGCATGTCTTTCCCTAAGATTCTACAAGGAATCTAGAAGCTTGAGTTTGCCATCCATTCTTTGGGGGCCATATACATTCATGGCTAGGTAAATATCCTTATCTCCCACTGGTTGCATGACCACTGAAAGATAATCCCTAGATTCCTCTGCATCTATAATGTCAATTTTTTGGGGTTTCCAAAGCGTGAGAATGCCTCCTGCTATATTCTCTGCTTTGACTTCCAGAAACTCAAATCTATTGAGCCATTTGCTGTGAATCTCTTTTATTTTTTGAATGGAACATTTAGTTTCCTGGATGAAGATCACATCCGAAACTGCTTGTTTCATTCTATTACTAAGTAATCTTTGTTTTCTTTTACTGCCTATACCCCTAATATTCCAAGAAATTAACTTCATTATTAAAGATTTGTAAAGGAGTAATTGGATAGGTCTTTCATGCTACCTGAGTCTATCATTAGCTTTCCACATTCCATCAAAAGCTCGTTCTACTTTTTTCTACCTCTTTTCTTTCCTAGGTTTCTAGGTGCTAATCCTAGTGTGGTTTTCATAGCTTTCACACCTTCACTGCCCTGTCTTTCATTTTCCCTTTGCTTTTCTAGTCTTATGGTCTGAGTTTTCCATATGAACAGTTGTTGCACTCTATTGAACTCCTTTGGAGGTAACGAATCCACTCCTTCCCTGGTTCCTTGTTTCAAGAATCCTTCGAGATCTAGATTCTCATTCTCAAGAATCTCTTGAAGTTCGTGGTCTTCCACTTCCATTTCACTCTGTGTCATTTCCTGATCCATCTCCAGTTCTGTGTCACACATCATTTCTTCTTTCTGTTTATTGATGTTTTGTGTTTGTTCATCATCATCTCCGTTCTCCTCCTCCACTGGACTATCTCCCTTGGCTTGATCTACTTTCACCTCTTCCTCTTCTAGTGCTTGAAACCTGTTCTGGCTAGCCAGTTTCTTTTCTGTTTGAAGTGGCTTTGATCCCCTTTTGTGCCCTTTTCCTTTCTAGACCACTTTATGAAAGATTTCAGAATCTTTCATGGTGTTGATTTTACTCTTGTTTTCTATTTTACTGAGAGGGCAATCTATGAATAGGTGCCCATGCTCATGGCATTTGCGACCTCTGAATGGAATGCATTCATAATCCATTATTTGCACCCATTCTTCATCAAACGCTTCCAAGATTACCTCATCCGGAAGAGCCCCTGAAAGATCCATCTCCACACATATTCTTGCAAAGGATGTGCATTTTCCCTTTCTGGTGGCCTCAGAAGCTTTGAAAAAATGCCCTAACTTATTTCCTATGGCAGATAAGGATTCTAGTTACCAATAATCCAAAGGTAGAGAGTAGAGTCTAACCCACACTAGGACCGAGGTAAACGTTTCTCATTTTGGGACAAAATTCATAACCCATGGTCACATGTACAGGCCTGCAGCTGCATAAAAATAGGGCCCTCCTTCAAATACTCTATCCTTATCGTCAATATTTCCAAATACTACAGTAAAGAATCCCTTTGACCCAAGATGTAGTTCTATGCTTCCTTTTGGTTTCTAGTGGTATTTAATCCATGTTTGTAAAGCTTTTTTGGTGGGCCATAAGCCCATGAATTTACAAATGATTGCATATGTCTGCATGTGGTCCCTATGCGCCTGTAGAGTAGGATCATTCAAAACTACTCTAGGCATGATTGTAGCATTGGGCTTGCATGGTCCCTTTTGTGCTTTGTCTTTTGCTCCCTGTTTCTTGTCCGCTTCCTTGTTTTTTATCGTGTTTTTATTCTCCCTAGATTTAGAGCCCTCTTGCTCCTCTTCCCTATTTCCTTGCCTTCCATATTAAGGACCTCTGTTATCTTCTATTAGTTTTCTACCTCTGCTAGCCACTGCCTGCTTGTAGGAGGGAGTGGAGCTCCCTCCTTTACATCCTTCCATGGAGAAAAAACTCTGCAAGCCTGTTACCCTAGCTCAAAAATCGTCGCTCGACCTTCCCTTGAACATTGTCATTTCATCCTACTGAGTCTTGGGTAATTTTTTTGAAACATGACACAAATCCACTCCACCTCCAAAATCCACCTTGGTACATATAAAAAAAAAAAAAATCGATCTTCACCACATGAGCTAGTTATTGTAGCTACAAAGTTATAACTTGACTAAAGTTTCTTCCTTGTTTAAATGTAGTCTACTAGTTGTTCAAAGGGGCCAACATTGAAAAGAGTATATCGTACATGGATAATGGTGTGGGGAGTAATGTTGTAGCTACAAAGTTACAATTTGACTAAAGGTTCTCCCTCGTTTCAATGTAGTCTACTAGTTGCTCAAAAGGGCCAACATTGATGAAAGTATAATATTCATGGATAATGGTGTGGGGATTGGATCATACTCCCCACACACTTTAAAAACCATAAGTAACCTTTGAACATTTGAGGTAATGTTAGTTAATGGATTTATACAAGGATTTGCAACAAGCATGATCCATGGTGCAAGAGTGGAGGACATTTTGGAAGTTCTTGTCTACTTTGTACCTGATCTCCCATTTACAAGAACCCATGAGGGATGCATACATGATGAAAGAATATTATATGTAGAAAATTGGGTGGCCTTGATAGTCCAAGTGTTGAACAAGGGGGTTATCTTCGATTAGGTAAAAATATTGTTAAATAAACTTAATTTAAACATGGTTCTTGTGAATACATGGTAAAATTGAAAGACATGTTACCTCATTTCACATGGTATATATATATATATATATATAGTGTAGAAAATGTCCAAAAAATAGCCCATTTGACAAGTTTCTCCCCTAAATATTTCCATAACAAAGAGCACATTTCTAATCAAAATATTGAGTTGAATGTTCTGAGGAATCAAAGAACAATCTTGGGTTTTCTAGTAAAATTTCCTCATAGTTGGCACGAACAAATTATGCCTCTCAACAAGGATTTCTACTAGCATATCTATCCATGTAAAGTGTTTGCAACTAGCATCTTAGTTATTCAACAACAATATGAGTGACTAATAATAGAAATGGAGAATACAAGACTAATCTTGGATGAAATTACCAATTTGTGGGAGTAATATAAACACATTCCCATGAATGTAGGTCTATTAAACCATAATTAAGTAAGTTAGATTTATTCTAGCTTCAAACACATTGATTACAACCTCAATGATAGCATGGAAGACATTAATTTTTCTTAGAAAGATAAATATTTTTATTAAACCATAGCCATGTAGTTGACATAAGAACAGAGAGTCCCCATATTTTAAAGAGGGGATTAGAACCTTCCATTTGGTGAGCTTATGTACATGATACATAAATTTTTAGAGGAAAAAAATCCAAAAATATCTCAAGTGAATGCAATCATTCAATTTGAGATGGTCGAATTTGTAGAATAACCTAAAATAGCTAGTGTATTCTTGTTAGATTATGCTAATAGAATAGGCCTTTCATTACTAAAAAATCTAGCACTAGTGAATATCCTCACTAAGCAATCTAGATCGATAGTAATAATGGGAAAGTTACCACTATGACTTCAACAACTACTCCCCTCATTTTTGTTGATAAATATAATCCCCACAATGGAGGCTTACCTAGTAGATCTTATGGATTATGTAATAAAATTGGGCTTAGGATAAATATCCCTTGATGGTTCTCCTATAATATAATCACCCAAAGGCAAGTATGTAATGATTAAGGTTTCAAGATTTTAAGGTATAATTTCAAAACAGTGAGTTCAAAGGACCTTATGACTGAATCTAAAGGACTTTGTATGACCTAAAGAGGCTCACATAGGTTCCCAAACACTTGTAATCAAGAAATTATAATTTATTGTTATAAAGTAAGATTTTTTTTATCAATAATTTACAACATACAAATATTTTATAACAATAATAAGAAACAACACTAGAACCTATGATAAACAAGTGTAAATTTAGGGTTGATTAGTGAGGAAACAAGAGAATAAATTGCAACAATTTTCAATGGATGAGAAAAATATAACAATAGTGTAAAACCTAAACATAAACCCTAATTTATGGTTGGAAAATGCATGCCAAATGATTTTTTGTAACCTAACCCTAATTTATCTTGGAAAACATAAAATATAAAAAAAGTGAATTTTATTTTATTTATTTATGGGATTGGCACAAGAGATAAGACTAGTGCATTTCTAAATCAAGGGTTAATGGAGTCTAGGAGTCAATAAACATGTAGAAGAGGATTGTTGGATGAGATTTCAAGGAGAATGAGGAAGACGAACTTGTGTTCCTCAATCCCTTAAGGGCCTAAAATAATTCTAGATTCGTTGTAGATTGAAAGGGAGGAAGCTAAACTTAGGTTCCTTAAGGGAAACTTGATTAAAATCTCATTGACGGATATGTTAGAGCAATAAACATAAAAAAACGTTAGGTGAAAATTCCATTAAACCCTAGTTATTCAACAAGTACAAGATGGAACAAAATACTTATAGTAAATTAACATATGTCGTCAAAGAATCATCAGTGATCATCCAAGAGAGATAACCATCCAACAAAATATCATATGCAATAAATTTCATTCAATTAGTGTTGTTGAGCACAAAAATATATTAGGCTAGCTAGTGTGCATTCATCCCCAAGTCTAAAAATGAATCCATGATATTCCACTTCCCTCTGCTTATAATATGATGGAAACCGAGTCAAATTATCTTAACTTTTATCCCAAAAGCCCTAAAATTATACTTAATTATGATTACAAGTTGCATAGGTTTCAAAGTAACCCCCCAAAGATATATAACTCAATGATAAAACATAAAAATAAAAATAAGCCTTAATTAACCCACAAATGTGAGTTAGAAACCCTACAAGTGTAACATTGTCCAATGAAAATGTGATTCTTTCATCAAAATGTGAAATTGATGGCTCAAAGAAGTGCATCCCATACAAAAGGCCACATCTCCTCATCAAATGGTGTCCAATCATCAAGCAAGGCTTCCTCATCAAAACACCATACTCAAACATGCCCACATAATCAATCTAAGCATCATAAAGTGGATTCCATAGTGTTAGGGTATGATATAATCATATATATCAATATATCATCCCATCCATATGGGTCCCATATCATCTCCATCATGTTCAAATCTCCTGAAGAAAAGGAAACGTCCACCAAGTAGGTGTAATGCTAGCCTAAAGGCATCCTGTCAACTCTAGGGTATATCAAATCTCAAGGAAACATCCTAGATTTGCAGTGCAATGTTCTAGATCCCATAGGGAGAGAAGAATATCAACATATATGTTGTCTCATCCGAAGGTTGATGCTCCCTAATAAGTGGTCAATATCTTATGTTAAAATTCCTAGTGGAACCATCAAGCGAGGATGAATGTCCTCTCTAAAGTGTTGGAGAAGCATCATACGATCCCTTGAGGGATGAAAACTATATCTAGGAATAAGGATATAATAACACACTCAAAAAATCAAGTGAGATCAACATCATAGGTGCATAAACCATAAGACCATCAGAGTGAGCCAAATTTAATGTTAAAAGTATCAAAGTACTTCATGTAAGCATAATATTCAAATGTCTTTGTAGCTTATGATTTCTAGACAAGTTATCTTTCTTAGGTATGAAAGGGTTATCATAAGGTCCTATCAGGTGTCTCCTACCATAAAGGTGTGGGGGGGGGGGGGGGGGTTTGCGCAGTTCCTAGGCCAACCCATCAATTGATAGGTGTAAGTGATCAATTACATTATATGAGGTTTAATTCATGGAGGTTGCTATTATCTTATTCTAGTTATGAAATACACAACATCTTTGATCGGGTATAATGTGAAGAGGGAGTAATCACGAGATTCAAGTTACAGCTTTCTTGGCCTATTTTTACCACCTCTCATGTGTGCTTTTATCATCATTAATTTTACATATATAGGTTTGATTACAAGCTTTCATTTATTTATGGTAATCATTATTAACCCCTTAAAGATCAGGTGGTTCCTTATTCATTGGGGTTGGAATATTCAAAATTCCTTTCATTAAGATAGCTCATGAGTTAACTAAGAATTGGTGAGGGTTAATGATGGAGGTAGGAGATAAAGCTAGGTTTTTGTCCACACACTTTCATTATCCTTGCCAATCCTTTTCATTTTAAAATATAGTTCATGGTTTTTATTTTATTTCTATTGCATCAACCTCTCAGGGAAAAGCTTCTAGGATCCTACTCGAGGATGAGGAAAACAAGGAGACAATATTGGTGACACAATCAACAAAACAATGCGATTTTGTACATGGGGAAGATGGAATTTGTTAAATATGGATTATCATGGACACCAACATTAGTTAAAGCCTACTATTTGTGCCCCTCATAGATAAATTATGGAAGAAAAGCCTCAAAAAAGGTCAAATTGTAATAGGAGAAACTCATAGCCACCAAGGTGAAGCAAGGGAATGAGTGTACAATCAGAAGTGGTCTATTTTCCAATTCAACCTATGATATATACTAGAATGCTTGTTAACATTTTTTGTTTTGTTTTCTAGGTTATGTGGGTCCGGAGATGATCGGCGTGCCTAACCTATGGCTTGAGTAGCTGCGACCCAGGGGCATCTAAACTATCAAAATTGCCCAATGATCACACCTAGATTGGGCCACACCAACACTTAGCATGACTGGAGTTGTTCCAAAAATGTTTCTAACTAGTGACCTTTACACCACATAGTTCCTTAACAAAACACCCTATCACTGTCTATTCTATGCCATGTGGACTAGAATGTCCGTTAACATTAAATCAAGACACTTGAATATAAAAATGGCTAATGTACCTCATAATAGATTACCCACCTTCATTAGATGAGTAGGCTAAATGAAAGAAAACATAACTTCACTGTGGATAAAAAGCATACGAGGCTAGTTATCTATGGATCATGATAAGGTTACTAGATTATATGTTGAAGCGATAGGATACATTTTTCTCCCAAGTTACCAACATGTGAGTGGATAAGACGCTTGATTTAAGATAGGTTCAGAAACAAGTTTGAGTTTTTGAAATTATTGGATAAAGAAGTTGTAATTAATAAATATTTGTAATTATAATCAAGAAATAATAGTATAGGGGACTAAATTGAGAATTAAGAATAAATGTGAAAGAGTCACATTTTTTTAAACTTTCATATATATTTAGGTCAAGATATATAATGGATTTTATTTTCTTGGGGGCAAGAGAGGAGAATCGCCGAATCTGAATTTTCAACTTTATTTTAGGCATATCAAATATAGTCATATAGTCATGTAAATCAATGGTGAAGAGTTGTGAAATTCATTTGTTGTATTCCTTCAAAATTGATATGTAAATACTTGCTCTTATATACACTTTGAAATCTTATATTTTATATTATATTTTCTATTTCAAATTTATTGAATGGTATAGATTTGAAATTGTAATAAATTAATTGTGTTTTAATTTTTGAACACCGTGATGAAGCTATAAAACCAAAAATTGTAAACCAGCGTTGCAAATTGTATGATTGATCTTCAAAGTAAAGTCTTTGATTTGAGCATTTGCAATTGATGAATACCTTGTGAACTTGACTTTGGGATATTTTCAGTCATGTGCAAGTATTTATGAGAGTTTCTATTCACCTTGTATGCTTTTAAATATTTTTCCATTTTTAATCAAGTAAGGTTGTTTTCACATTGTTTTGTGGTTATTGGGTTCTTTGCATTCATGTGTCATTATAATTATATTATTGCTTTGTGAAGATTTTTTTATTTATTTTTGGAAAATTCTCTACAATACTAATATAGATTCATTTTAAATACATATCTAATATGAGTCGAGAGGGATCAAATTTCTTTAGAATGTAAAATATAATGTGTTATTTTTCATTATTTAAATTGTAACTTTGAATGCTATATAGAGTATATATTGGACCAAATATATGTTTTAACCATAAAAACTTAATTTTTCATGGTATACACATAAAAAAAATAAAAAATATATATATTATATGCATAATTTACATTAAATATTTTACATAATATGTACATCGAGACATTTTATAGTGCAAATTAAAATGGTTTTTCTATTATTAATATATTTTGTATGTATATGTTGATAAGCCACTTTGAATTTTTTTTATATACAATATTAAAATATTCTAT
>APFE030335469.1:271754-300673 GCA_000404065.3 Pinus taeda | reverse complement strand
TAAATCTCTTGTTGAAATATTTTTGAAAAGCGTAAGATTGAAACATTTTACCCACACATTTTTTTTTTACTTCTAATTACTTTATCGCATATTCATTTTTTTTTATTATAGCCAACATTATTTTTTTATTTAGAGAATAATTTTTATTTTTATTTTAAAGGGGCACGTGTCAACTCAAAAAACAGACAAACATACAAACTTACACATCCCCTCATAATAGGTTGTAGAATGAGCCTCTCAGCTCAATAAACAAGTGTGAAAATCTACACTATGTTATTATGTTATCAACTTCATCTTTCTACTTCTTCCTTGTTATATTTTGAAATTCCATGTGTTTAAAATGACTGAATAAGAACAAAATATTCCTTCTCTTCAATAATGTCCACAATTTTTCTTTGGCGAAGCTAACCTCTATTAATATTCTCTTAAATTTCCATTTCTTTCTGTGCTTCTCTCTTTTGTAAGAAAATGTCTTCAAATTTCTGAATTAATCCCATGGATCCATGTTTCATTATACTTTTTCTTTGTCGAGAGGCTAATCGCAGAAAAAAAATGGTTATAGCTGCCAAAAAATATCAACTTGATTACCGCTACATGTTTTCTTATGCATTGCATGGAGATCATCATAGAAATTGTGGCACTGTGAAGAAACAAAGACACTTACAATTTACAGGTTGATTGTTCATTACCGCTACACGTTTTCTTATGCATTGCATGGAGATCATCATAGAAATTGTGGCAATGTGAAGAAACAAAGACACTTACAAGTTACAGGTTGATTGTTCATGTGTGTCATAGGGCACACATGACCTATTCTTATTACTTAATGTTAGCGTAAATTTATGCAATATGAATAATTGGGGAACCCTCTAATCACTTACACAATGACAATGAGGGTACCAATGCTCACATGTTCATCATTTCTAGGACCTTCTTGTGGCACTCTCTATCTACAATTGAAAAGGGAGAACATATTTTGGATAACTTAGCGATGTAATTTTTGAAAGATTACTTTAAAATTGACACAATTTGAAATATTTGGTGTTATATTTTTTTGGATTATTTTTATTTATAACTGAGTTAAAAAGATTAAAGAAATATTGGAATTAAATATATTAGTTAAGGAAGTCATTGAATTTATTTATACTTTCAAAACTATGAAAAATTGCATTTCTCACAAAATCTCTTGTAACAAGTTTAGATGAGGATTATAAAAAAAATCCAAATCTTATAGTATTTAGATTGCTCCCTTTTAAAATCGTGTTGGATGTTTTATCTGGCCATGTTTTAACAATGAACTGAATGTAATGGCTCGACACCTATAGCCTCTGCTAAGAGATGTTCTAATCACTTATTACTAAGTAATCAAATAATGTTGTGGGACTCTCCTTATGATATCTTAAATTTCAAGGAAAGACAATACTATAATGACTCCACCTTTTTACAACTCATTAGTCCGCAATATAATCCAATAGTGTTGCTCTAAGCTTGATCACATTTTGACGATTTCTAACACTTCTCCATTATAATTGTTTTAAACCTTATGTTCGACGACTATTAGATTGAATAGTTAGTAGGTAAGTTTTATATTCTTCCAATTTGGCTTAAAATCCCTAATTAGGCATTGGCTTGTTATGACTTGGCCTCTCATGGGTGTTTAAGAAAATCTAGTCCTTAGATTGAGTCATGAGTTTCGTGTCAAGTGTTGTTTTATGGGATACTAGCAACTGACCTATGGTTTATAGTGGCAATTGACAAGATTTGAACATATACCTCAGTTACATAATCAACTAATTACTAATTCCCCAAACTCTTATATATATGATATGAAAATATCTTTTGATTAATTTTACACTATATCATTATTCCTTTTAACCAATTAAATAATAGGTAAAAACATTTTAGATACTTATATTAACTATGAAAAAATTGTCAATCAACAACATTGATAGAAAATGTTTCGATCATATACACCTTAACATTTAAGCAATCTTAACACTCCTTTATTAGAAAAATCATACATGTAAGAACGTTGGAAATTGGACCTAGTGAGCAATTATCACCTTCCCACATTACCAAGTAATAAATCTCTTTATAATTTTCCAATTAAATAATACACTTTCTTTGAATATTCCATAAAAATTCATTTGAGATATCAAATCTAATAATAAACCTTTTAAAATATCTAATTGTAAAAGCTTTTCAAAATATATAAAATAAATACTTTACTAATTAATTAAATACTTTACTCATATTTAAAAAATGAGTATTTATCACAGATGTTTATAAAAAAATATGTAATTTTTAATTTTAAATGAGTATTTTATCACAAATTTTTATTAAAAAATATGTAATTTTTAATTCATTTAAACATATTTTTGAATAATTCTAGAATTAGCTGGAACCCATTGCAAGTAACACCTTTAATGGTTTTTATATGACCATCAAATTTGTAATAATATCTTTACCAAGATCTTAAGAATGGGTTGCTAATAGGGAAACTGTTGAAGATGTCCACATCCAAATCTTTATCTGGTAGCCGTTGTTATTATTGCAACGAAAGTCTTTATCACTGGTGGTGGTTGTTAGTGCAACAAAAGTCCTTATCACTGATGGGGACTTAATCGTAGTTGTTATTATTGCACTTTATGTCTTTATGTCTTTACAACTCATGGGAGAGTATTTGTGAATGATATCCAAAAGTTGGTCATTATTTCCTAACTTCCAACACACCAAATAATGATAGTAATAATGACCATTTTGATATGACATAATGGAAGAGTAAATTTTTAGTACCTTCACATTAAAATTCCAAAAACATTCATTATACCTTCACCAATATTTGAAAAGGTTGATCTCCACTAATAGAGATGGACCTATAAATAACGCTTTGTTGTATTCCTAAGGACATGACTTCCCATCATGGTCATCCAAAGGAAAACCTCACTTTTCATCATGTTACACCAACCTTATCCCCGCTTCTAAAATAGTCTTTGGGGAATTAAATATTCCCACCGATATTGGTGGATAAGTGTTGGTAGGTCAACATCCCTTTTTTTAAATTGAGTTTGGAGACTCGAATGTTCTCTCTAACATTATGCGAGCGATTGGTGGATAAGGGTTGATAATTTAATGTACCAATTTTTTTTCCGTATCCATTTTTAATTTTCAAATTCATAGAGGAAGTTTAAATATTTATTGGTGGATAAGAGCGGGTAAGTCCGCTTCCATTTTTAAAATTGCGTTTTGGGTCTATAAGGGTTGACAATTTAATGTCGTTTATTATTATTATTTTCATATCAATTTTTAATTGCTCATATCATTTTTAAAATTTATATAGGAAATTTATCAATGAAATTATTTGGTAAGTATTTGGATGGTGAATCCAATGATATTTTCATGGGAGTGGAGGTGTCACGCCCCCAACCCTACGGTGGTCTTTCAACCGTGCTGGCGAGGTGCGGCACCACCGAACACTTTCTTTTTAACAATACTCGTGCACATGGACTACGCCTAATTCACAACCGTGTCCTTAGTTTGTGTTGCGCAACCAAGTATAATATGCAATTAACCTTTATATCAATGAACACCCATACTTATTCATTATCCACAACAATTATAAAAGAAGACAACAATTGCACGATATAAAGGGGAGGGGCAACTCAGGAACAGTCTGCCCAACAATGTGTATTATATCAGTTTTCCAATAATACAATGTACAAGTATGCTTGGCAAACTCCAAGTCAATACTTAGCCAAATTTTACAATGAGAGGCAACCCTGCCTTTTACAAGCTTGTGCACTTCTTGCACGAAGGGCGGTGCTCACCCGAGTCACCTAGAAGTCCCTTGCCAAGTCCTACACCAACTGTGCATTTCCAACTCAACACTTGTCACTTTCACCAAATACCAACCCAAGAATCAGCTCCGCGCCTTCTCCAAGTTGAGCGCATAAGCTATGCGCATTACCAAGTAAATCTGCGCACTTTTCCTTATGCATAGAGGTGAATGTGCTTGTCGAATTGCTTGCCAAATGAATGCCAATCCTGATGTATATATACGCATGTCTCATGGGCGTTGGCTCCGCAGCCGACCTCAAAAACATGTCATAACACCCCCTCCTCAATGCCATTTGCAATTCGGCCTGCCCTCCTTCGTGGGTCGGCCCACCCTTGTTGCTTGCGTTCCATAGCGGGTATAAACTCAACGCTCCCACGCACTTTTTACTCAAGTGTCACAAACTGTCATATCGTCGCATATCGCTCCACCTTTCGTCGCATTTCGTGCGAAGTCACCCGACACTCCACCCTCGTGTGGTCGTGCACGCCTACCCGGCATGCGCGCCCGGCCGTCGCACATGCTATAAGGCGTTACCGAAGGCCTCGGGTGAGGTTCATTGGAAGAGTGGATAAAAATCTTTCTTAAGAGGTGAGGGGAGAAATTATTTATAGGGTATTATATAATGTCTTTGTCTTAAATAAAGACACCAAAGAGGTGTTTTCGTGTTTTTTTGTTAATTTATGTAGAGTGAATCGAAATTATCGTCATTTTTTATTTTTTGAATAAAAAAAATATGAGTCATTTTCTTGATTCTTTTATATAATTGATTCTTTTAAACTCATCAATATTAGGTTTTATGTCCATAAGGTTGTACTTTGAAATGACGTTTTGAACCTATTATATAGAAACAATATATTTTCATCATGGAGCCACTTTTCTCTTATTTATCTTTTTTATATTAAACATGAATTTGAATATCTTTGCAATAATTATATATTTAATTGGGGATGTTATCATTTGGATTTTAGAGTAAATACATCATCTTGTTAGTCCCTGCCTGGGACTATTAGCGATCGATCCGATCGCTGACCGAGTATTAGTTCATAGTTTGACCGTTTTATTTTTAGTGTTTTGGCATTTTAACCTAAGTTTAATATTCAGAATTTTGATTCAACAAACTTTTAACCAAAGTTTTGGTTCGGAAAATAATTGGGGTCTTATTGCAGCCTTCACGTTGTTCGATGCAAACATTTTAAACGCAACTTAGTTTATCCTAAGTTTTTGGTACTGTTCTACGTGCCCTGCATGCAAGACAGATGTTTGCGTTGAAGTGTGCCAGATATCGTTGAAGTATGCAGGGGTGTCCACGGTGATCTAGAAATGGTTTCTCCGGAATAAGTTCGAGGATACCCAGAAAAATATTTCCCCTGCACACAGGCGCAAAATGGTGGGGACGGCCGTCGAGTCTCGAACCCGAGTCTGATGGTTTCCTGTACAGGTTCCGTCCTTCAGGCAATCTCAATTCCGGTGCATAGTGTTCGTTTCCCAGGTGATGGAAGGTGAATCTCCTGGACCCCAAAGAACCGAAATTCCTGCCCAAGATAATAATTTTAGTCATCCTCATTGTATTACTTTTCAGTTATTACTAATTGGGTTACTGTTTTGTCATCTTGAGCTCCATTATTCCCTTAGGGTTTTTACCCTGTGTTATGTGCACTTGACAACTATGCTTCCACAGGAGTTTCGGATGACGATAACCTCACTAAATCGATATCCTTGACCAACAGGTGCCTTTCTGTTTACTCAATCACTTGGCGTATAGAATTGCGGAATAAGGGTTTTTAATCTTTGTATTTTGCTAGACTGATATTTGGATAAAGAGAAGCCCCAGGCAGTTTTTAACCCAATCGAGGGTTTCATAGTTTAGAAACTATATTCTATGTAATTTTGTTAAGCAACTTGTTTAAGTTATTTGGGATTCCATTGGAATTGTTCCGATATCTTCTTCCGCATTTGGTATTTAACTGTTGGATTTCTGAACTGAGTTCTCTCGAATTCCTATATTCACTTTTTTGAAGAAGTCATTCATTTTTGTTATATAACTTATTACTATTCTATTCATGTTTAATTACTTGCAATCAGTTACAACGGGTTTGAATTTCCCTTAATCATAGAAATACGTAGTCATGTTATAAATTCTAGGTTAATTCGTGTCTTTATTTCTATCAGTTTTCAAGAAGAAGTTTTTATGTTAGAACTGGTTTGAGCTTCTTCCTATTAGTAATTACAAGCTTCTCTATAGATACATAATTTGAATTGTGTTCATTATACCAACTCTATTATTCAATCTTTACATTTTAACAGAGGAGTGGTTATAATAGTTTTTGTTGTAATTCAATTTATTTGCCATGTGAGTTCGTAGGGGGCTAGACTTGGTAGCTGTTGAGTTGGCAACCTGATTCTAACCCTTTCAACTATTTAACCATAAGCTTTTACCTGGTATAAAAAAAGCGTGTCTTGACCTAAGAAAGAAAAAGTAAAAAAAAAAAGGAGGAAAAATCCATTAGTCAATCTGAATGTAAGGAACCAAAATAAAAAAGGTAAAGACTTAATAATTTATATTTTTAATTCTATTTTATATTTTTATCTTTACTTTATGTAATAATGAAATTACCATAAAAATTATTAAATAACAAATTATCATTTGGCATTTATCTCAGACCATTCAATAAGGAGAAATAAATAATAATAAAGTCATATTCATCATATATTAAGCTCCTCCAAAGTATTGTTCCAATTTTTTCTATATCTATAGCTCTGGAAGGTGTACCGATGTAAGAAAAAAAAGTATACCAATGTACTAAAAAAAATAAAAAAGAAAAATCCATAAGTCAACCAGAACACGAAATATAAAGAAACTGAAATATAAAAAATGTAAAGACTACAAATGTAGAGAATAATTAGCTAAAATAATTTGATCATGTAAAAAGCTTCTTTTTTAATGACAATAAAATTAAATTTACAGAAGAAAAAAAACATTTATTTAATATAATTATAAAAGTATATTATAAATTAACAAATGCAGAATTACTTTTCTAATTTACTTAAAAACATTATAAAATACTATAATTTAACAAATACTACCTTTATTTATACAAGTAATTATAGCCATTAATTTAAAAATAATATTTATCAGAACATTAACACATTAGTAAACACGCTCTGTGCTATTTCTAATTTTGTATATGACAAAAAGACAGTTATAAGGTCCTCCCTGGCAACTGACCATATTTTTGCATTGCATAGAAACATGTAATTAACACCCAGAACCTTCATGATATTTCGTAATGACCGTCCAGTGATTCGCATGTGTCTGGTTAATGTCAACCAGCTCTGCTTTGGTAGAAGCCAACAGGGATTGCAGCTTTGCCTTTGTTGAAACTAACCCAAATAGATATGTTGTAGAGCAAGTAAATCAAAATGGATATCTCGTTTCTTAACTCGCTGACAAGGTGCCACGAAGTGGCTGAGATAGGCAGCCACGTATATTAACGTCGCAGCAAATCAACACGTGAGAGTTGTAACCAGCAATAAATTCGCACTCAGTAACCTAAATGATAGAAAAAAAAGAAAGGGTTGTTTTTAACGCGACTATTTGGAAAATCAGGTAGACGGATTTTCCAGTTTCCTAAGTTTCCTATTGATGTGACAGCATATCGTCCGTCGACCTCTATCGTTGGCTCCCGTTCCTTGAACACCGCCATTTCCTCCCGTCTGTTACGCCGTTAATACTCTTCATCCATGGCTTATGCCCGACGTTTGCATTCGTCAGGCATCTTGCATCCCATCCTATACCATGACGACCATACGAATTTCTGATTGGGCGTGCTTGAATTTTGAAATCTATGTCCTTCTCCCCAGCAAATTTTGGGACTTACATATCTCGGCCCACTCTGATTAGAGTCCGGATGGTATTTTTGTTCTTTCAACACTATTTCCCATTTTCCATTTGAGTTTTTCTACAGTCTCCTATGGCTGATTTCTGACGGCTGCTCTGCATTCAGGCCACGGAAGGACCATACATCTAGGGAACAAAACAGTGAATATTCCCGGTGCATTCCTCTGAACACGGTGGGCTTCTTCAATCTATAACCGTAAAATATGTTTAATAATTTTACAGTGAAACGATGTGTTTTGAAACTTCGTGAACGTTTTTTTGACGGTTTAATTTTTTTTTTCAAAAACGTCTCTATACATAATCTCCTATGTACCCAGAGATTTCCCACAGTTGCCCTCTCACACTCCAGCAGGCTCCCACTCTTCTGATGTAATTAATGAGATCCAACAATATGGATTCAATTCCACCCTTCAACAACAGTCGGTAGCGACCCAGTCTAACTATTCTTTGGGTTATTATATGTGCATTTATTACCAAATCTCAACGATTCCCGCAAACCATTATTTATTGGCCATTTAACATAAAAATTAACAAATAAAAATATCGGAATCGGGTAGCAATGAAAAATAAATCAAAACAAGGAAATTAGCAAAATGGGTTGTGTTTATGTTAAGAAACTTATAACCGTTAAATGATACCTTTGGATTGTGTTTAGGTTAGGAAATTTTATGAAGGGTGAATTATATTTTTACATAGTTTTTTTATTTTTTAGGTAATATAGTTTTTTTTATTTTTGGTGGTGTGTATTTTTATTAGTTTTTTTATTTATTTTTGGTGGTGTGTATTTTTATTAGTTTTTTAATTGGAATCATTTGATCTATTCTTACTTTTGTTGATGTGTATTTTTATTAGAAATACTTTGCACATTATTATCTATTTTATATTATTAAAAATAAAAAATAAATCCCACAAGTTATGAAGATTGCGTTTATTCACTATGGATTGATTAATTACTTCATCTTGATTCACCAATTACTTTATTTTTTAATATTGCAATGAAATTTATTTATTTTATTTATTTTATTTTTCTTCTTAAATTATATTTTTAATCATTAAATTTTTTAACATCTTTTTAATTGCATTTAAATACATATCTTATTCAATGCACTTTTATATTTGCTTCCAACATATTTTCAACGTATTTATCTTTCAACGCACTGCTTGTTACATATTCTCTGCAATGCCCAGCTTGGATAGTTTTCAACACAGCCTTTGATGGATTCGCAATCCTACTCTTAAATGGGTTTTAATGTTGCCTTTCCATTGTTTTCAACACACTTTATTTTGATGTAATTATTGATCCTTTCAACACATTTTGTATATTTTGTTCAACGCTCTGCTATTTTATATATTCAGTGCTTTAATATATTGCACCAGTATTAATATATCATCTCAACATAATGCATTGCTTGCATCATCCTTTCAATGCACAACAATATTCTTCAACGGATTTGCAATATGTATTCAACACATTTCAATATCTTTTCAACACATTTTAATGTAATATATTGCATTATTCTCCAACGTATTGCAATGTAATATATTCTTCCTCAACTCACTATGTGACATATTCTCCCTCAATGTATTTACTATATTTATTTTGGCAGTAAATAATATAAAACTTTGCATCATTTATCAAACCTTTTATTTGTTTCCTGTGTATGGTTTTCGACTCAATGCAATGTCTCTTTAATGTATTGTTTTTATTACCCTTTCAACACTTGTATATTCAATGCACATTTTGATATATTATTCATCACATTTCTCGTAGATCCTTCCAACATACTTTTAAATATAGCCTTCGCATGTATTTCATAGATAAGACCTTTTGTAGTGCATAGTTTTTCCTTTTCCTTTAATGTATTGTATTCTCCCTTCAACATAATGTTTGTGCAATCTTTGGACTGTTTGGTTCGAATATAATGTTATTTTATTGTTTATGCAATCTCGTTCTGTCTTGAAAGTATGCAAATTCAATCCTCATTCACTTAATCAAATCATATAGGTAAATAAGTGATCAACCAATACATTCTCAAGAAGTGAAGAAGTGAATTTGTTGTTAAAATTCATTTATTAATAATGAATATGAATATATTGGTAAAGAAGTGATGAACCAATACATTCTCAAGAAGTGAAGAATTGATTTATTGTTAAAATTCACTTATTAATAATGAATATGAATGTTGGAAATTGCACATTGTTAACCCTAGCACTCTAACTTTGGACCAATTAACTCTCTGTTAATGTTAAGGTATGCCCTCATCAAGTTTTTGTTATTTTGTTTCCTTTGTAATTTGCAAATTAAAGCATACGAACTGTTCCTATATTCAGTGCTCATAACTCATGACAATCCAAGTGATGTATGGGCAACATGTTTAACTAGTAAAATATAGATTTCAATAGACAATCTATTGTTATTTTATTTCACAAATGCAATCAACAATAATGTTAACTTTCAGAAATATTCTTAAAGTTATGGTGCATTTTTTCATTTTGTCTTTCCACTTCTTCCTTTTGTTAACTTGCAGAAATATTCTTAAAGTTATGCTGCATTTTTTCATTATGTCTTTCCACTGTTTCCATTTCCAATTCCTTTGTTATTTATAAATATGAATTGTTGCTAGAAATTTGATATTTGTTTGGCAACATAATGTAAGAGCCTATTTTTTTCATATATATATTTTGTTTAAAACAATCATCTTCACTTTTTGCTAATTTGATCAATATTTTTTGCAAAGCTATAGAAGACAATTGCAGAAGGCAAGTCTGGTAAGTAATTGCAAATCATGGAAGAAATAATAGATGTTGACAGTTACAAATTCAGATTACAATGCATTTTGCTTGAAGCATGTGGGCCAGTCAAGAAACTGGCCCCATAGCTATTTTGTTACTATGTAATATTTGCATCCACTGTGAAATGATTTACGGCTGAGAGTACATGCCTGCCTTGAGCGACTTATATGAATTACTTATTTGTGGTTCAATCCATTTATTCCTTGACCTCTGCCTCCCATCCTCTCAAGACTTGGGACAATTTCCGCCAGGCCAACTTTTCCAAGTTCTGCAATTCCCTGCAGAGCCCGGCAGGGACTACCGCCACGGCAGTGGCTCCTTGTTTAAAATAGTTTTTAACTCTAAATATTGATTCAGCATCCTTGAAAATCTCTAAAGGACTTCTATTGCACAGAATTAATCATCAATATTGTGATTTCAATAATTCTTCCAGAATCTTAGAAGAATTTGACTGAAAAAACCATCAGAAAAACTTCTAAATAATGACACTAAAGACAACTCAGTGGAAAATAGATAAATAAAACAGGTGAAGGTGTACAAAATCAATGAATTGTGAGTAGTAACCGAGCAGACAACGAATCAGAGACAACAGAAAAGCAATCCACGACAGGGCAATCTCTGAAAAGCGATCCACGACAGGGCAGCAGATATCTGCTGCAGGTGGGTAGCAACAAACCAATGGTAACCGCTACTCCAATACCCAGAAAACCCTGTCATTTAAAAATGTTGTGCAGAGTGAATCTCAGGTACTCGAATCGCGTTGATTTAGTTATCGCGTAAGTCCTTTTATTGTTTGGCCTTGGGTTTGGCATACTATACGCGCCACTTTTTAGCTGTAAATATTATTCCCATGACGTCATACAATTTAAGTAGGCAAATGCCAAATGAGCTTTTAACTCAATAATATAATAACAGTAGAATGTAAAATTGAAGTAGGCAAACTAGAATATTATAAATGCCAAAGGAGGTTTTGCTCCATAATAATTGTAGAATAAATTTGCTTAATTGTCTTAGTATTTTGGGGCAATACAAAATGCAGCACTTAAACACCGGGAATGTTTCATAATCCTCCAGTGTAATATACCGAAAGTATATTATAACAGGGATGGTTATACTTTAACAGGGAATGTTCTATAATCATCCACTGTAACACATCTAAAGTAATAATGATAAATGATAGTCTTTTTCCTTTAAACTTATCACATTATTATTAATTACTATGATTGTCTTATTAATATTTATAGCACTATGATTATATAGGTAATATATTTCAATTTTTTTTAAAAATGTTTTATTTTCAAAGTATGAGAATAAATAAAGTTTTTTTGGAATGAATATTTTTAAAAAAAGTAAATAGCATTGATTTTATAAATTTTAGCACAAAATATTATATGATGTTTGAAGCCATAAATAATATTGTTGTTTTGAGAAATGACTAATTTATTAAAATTTAGTTTTTTTTGGGTTAATTTTTCATCACTAATTGTTGCATAATTTTCTTTCCTTTGTATTGTTTTTGTAACTTTTACAAGTTGTAGTAGTTTTTGGATTATAATAATGTCTTATTGGATAATGGTTTTGAGATTCTCTCTTCCATGAATATTGATGAGTATTCCATTTTCTTCCTTAATAATGTTGATATCAATCTTGTTGTCTTGAATTTTTTTTTGGAAATGAGTACGCTGATATGGCTTCATTTGTAATGATTTTCTTTCATTTAATATATCAATTATGTTTGTATTCTTTCTAGAAACAATTACATCCTTTGTGTTCTTGGCTTAGTCTTTGATTACTCTATCTTTGGAGATAATATTAGTGTATTTGACATGTACATTTTCCAACTAAAGTTCCACTTCTTCAAGTATCTTCTAGGGACCCTCTTGAATTGTGTCTTCTTCCTCTTTTGAAGCTACAATATGATCCCATCTATCAATCTATGACATCCTTCCTCAATTTCAGATTGCATTTCTTATTTAGACTCCTATAAATACCTTTTCACATTTAACATCATGAAGAAGTTCTTAATTATGCTTGTGTAACCTTTTGAATTCTTCATCTTTCTTTTTCAATTCATCCTTTAGCTCATAATTTTCCAACTTCCTTATGCTATTTCTATCTTGATTTACGTTATTAATTGGCTTATTAAGTAATTCATTAAGAAATTGCATCTTACATAATTGGTCACCCTTGTTCTTAAGCTCTTCCTTTAATTCATCATTATCTTTTTTTAACTTGGAAAGTTTTTCTTTAGCTTCTTTGAATTCATCTTCAATTTTCCTTCATCCCTTTTGTTAAGGTTGCTTTCTCTACACTTTTAAGGTTTGGAAGCTTTTCCACTTTTACAACTTCATTGTAAACAACATTAGATTTTTTTATGTTGATTGAATTTGCATTAGAATCCTTATCCATGGCCTTGAATTTTTGTTGTCATTTTCTCATTTTTCAACTTTTCATTCTTATTGGTATAGTTTTAATTTCTCAAACAAAAAATTTCATTATCTTTAGATGATAATGTTTATATTTTTAGTATCTCTTTTGTAAGTGATTGTTATATTTTTATTTGGTAGTTCTAGCTCCTTTATATATGATTGATATCAGTGAATTTATATAACTAATTTCTGTTGAGATTCACTTAAATTAATACTTGATTTATCATTTAAAAGTCATAAATTTTTTGGTCTACTGCTCATTGTTATATTTTGAGGTACTTTTCCCCTTTAAAAATATTCTTCTAATTTCAATTCCAAACCATGTGCTTAATGTATGAAAGATTGGTTTTGTTCGCACAAGTTATTTACTATAGAATATTTTTTATTTTATTTGTGCCTTCACTTATTGAAAATGAACGTTTACGAAAGAATTATCATTTTCTATTAAACCAAACAATGTTCTTTGATATCAATTACAAATTGCATTTTTTATTTCTCTTTTCATATGAGTTACTTTTTCTACTAATTTGTTTATGTGTGAGACAATTTCATAGATATCGATTAATTTTTCAACCATTTTCCTTGACACTTAATGAGTAGAGCACCCTTGTTCTTAATATATATTACAAATTATTCAATTCTCTAATATTTCCACCTTTTATATATTTCTAATACTTCCACTCTTTTACAAATATTTCCAAGTTGTTCACTTTTTACTTATAACTCTCCAGGTTGTTAAGTTATGTTTTCACCTTTTTCATTTTTTAAATGAATTTTTTTATACTTGTACTAACTTTGTAATTTCTCATAATGTCTCAAACTTATTTTTATGAAAAAAATTATCAATGTAAAGATTCATTATTTTTTCCTTTTCATCATTATCCTCTATACAAAAAATTCATTCTTCTTTCTTCTAATCATAATATCTTGTATAACCTTCCTTTATGTGGTCAAATCATATATATGATTGACTTGATACTTCCTCATGTGTACTTTAAAGAACTTGTAAACTTTCCTTTTTAATTAATCATTTTTTGCCATCCATGTGGCAATTAGTTTTACTTATTCCAACTATGGAAGTTGTTTTCGTTGTGACAAATACCCTTCAAAATTTTTCCTATACTTGAATTTTGGAGCCTATTGTGGATCTTGTGATCAGTTGTTTTGTAGTCACTTCTTGGTCAGTTGGTGCTCTGTTAAGTCTTTGAGCTCCTTTCTTGGAGTGTAAATGTTGAAGTCACCTACTCACACATGCTCAGACCATAATGAATTCATGAGTGTATTCCTCCATGCAAGTTTGAACTGGCTTAGCACAGTCCATCAAGATAGTACATGTACAATGTTCAACCCATGTTGACAGTCAATGTGCACTGTCATTGATAATCTCTCACTTTTGGCTGTGTTTGTACTTCTATTTTGACAAGTTCTTCAAACTATTGCTTTCACGAGTTTCGTTTTCATGTTTACGAATGTTGCTTTTTCCTTTTTCCATCTTAACAAGTGGCATTTTCATGTTATCCTTGCTCTGGCATGTGTCATCTTCATTTTCGTTCGTATATCGCAAGTTTCGTTTGCACTTTTCTCTTCATATCTCAAGTTTCATCTTTTAGCATTTTAAGTGTTGCATATTGTACAAATGTTGGTTCTAGTTGTTTCAAGGGGTAATATTTATGTTAATGAGTTGTCCTTATCATGGAAAAATGTATCACACTCATTTCAAAAGTCTCAAGGACTCTCGCATAAGTTTCATCACTGTCGTCGGAAAGTGTATCTTTAGTATTGCACTTGGAGTCAACGATCACAATGTTGCCACATTAAGGAAAGTATGTTGTTCATGTGTTTTGAGTGTTCCGTGTTGTGTTTTCAAGTGAACTATTTGTGTGATCATGTTTAAGTGTTTATTTTATTCAACTTCCTCTACTGATCCAACACGTAGTTAAAACTGAGAAAACTCCCCAACTAGGCCACTCAACCTCATCCAACCCTCTTGAACTGCGCACTATAAAGTCTCAGACCTCAAGCAACAACCATTCCTCTTGGCACGATGCAATCTACAGTCTCTACCTCCTAGAACTATGCACTATGCAATCAGAGTGCTCAAGCCCATTCCCTGAGCTCTAGAATTGCACATTTTTCTTCTCCATCCAGTCCTTCACAACACATTGCATCATCCCAGTCCTCAAGCCTTAGCCTTGAGCTCCTAAACTGTGCAATTGCATAGTCACTTTGCTTCCTCTCCTTCCAGAACTGCGCAATTGATGAGCCTAGCCTAGCTTGATCTGCATATTGCACAATATCAAGGCTCAATCCATGACCTTGACTGCTTGAGTCCCTCAACTTTGCAGCTCCTTGAGTTCTCCCTTCTAGAACTGCGCATTGGCAAACCTCAAGCCTCAAGCCCCAACCTTGAGCTCGTGAGCCCCTCAACCAAGTAATCCTTTGACCCGGGCCATCCTAAACTGTGAATTGTGCGGTTTGAAGCCTCAGTCCCGAGCCTTGGCCTTTGGAAATGCACAATCCTTGATTTAGTTACTCAACAGTCACGTGTTCAAACCCTAACAAGTGATTGCATGAAACATGTTATGTTAGGGGTTTATCAGACTAATGTCATCATGTCATGAGTGGTTTTCAATTGAAGGTATTCTATTATTTCATGATAGGAGGATGATGAAGGATATGGAGAAGGAGACCATGCTATAAGACATCTCTGAAGCTACAAGGGAAAGTTGATCAATCAAGGGGAGACAAAGGGACATCATATTGTGATAACAACCGAATGTCAAGATCACATTGAAGACTCCTTATCTTTAATCCATGAGGCGGAGGAAGAAGAAGAGCATGTTCCGTCTCTTAAAAAGACAAAAAGAAAGCATCAACAAAGAGTGGCTTGACATGGCCATGTCATCTTGAAGTCCATATCATTAGTTTTATGCATGGAAAATTTTAGGGGCTAATGTCCGCCAAGTGGGATAATTTTCCATGATTTTTCCACAATAAAGATTCGCCAATTTCCAATTTTTATAAAATATGATTCACCCAAATTTTAGAATATAAAATCATTTTACCTTAAAAATTGCCAACATTATATATAGACTATATATAAAATCATTATAAATTTGAATAATTTTAGAAATATGTCAATAAACATTTTATAGTTTGCATATTAGGGATTAGTGAGATTCACCAATGTTTTTAAACCTCAAGAAATTTTTCCATCTTTAAAATTTTCCTTGGTTTAAGTCATGTCATTTCTTGTGTCATCATGTTCCACATCATTTTGCATTATGCAAATTCAATATTAGATAAATGCAATGTAAAGTGGAAGTCCAAGAGTCATCCATGTAATGTGAAAAGTCATGTGGGAAGTCAAAGAGTCATGGAGAAGTCAAATAATCATGAGAGTAGTCCAAGGGTCACAAGGGAGGCGAATGGTCACCTCATTTTTTATATATACACCCTCAATGTACAAGAAAATGATTTTTCACCTTGGATCTTCCTACCAGGCATTAGAGAGGAAGATAGTTGTTTTGGAGGAGTGAGTGATTGCTTTAATGATCCACTATTGGGGCTAGTGGTATTCACTATCTTGATGCATCTTGGAACTTTTACTTAATGCAGAATCTTGTTGAGCCAACATGCTTTTATGCATATGTCATGAATATTGTAAGACTATTCTTTGAATGTTTGTGATGTATGTCGTTTTCATCTGTACTAAGGAAAATGAACTATTTTGGTGGCTTTGGTACTTATCTTGTTGAAGGTATGCTGTATTTGATTTAATAATCATTGCTTCCTTATGAACTATTTCGTTGGTTGCTCGATGATTCATTCATATTTATATGCGTGTGTGCCTTTTCTAGATTAGTACTATTACTTGTCTTTAAAGGGGCCACTTTTATTTTCCCTTTCGGTAGAAGGATGTTGATATTTTCTCTAGCTGAACATTTCACAAGGCATATTCACTTGTGGATCTGAAAATAGATGTGTATTACTCTCTTATGTTGAACTTTGTAGCCAAGGAATCTACAAGGATACATGGTAGCCAGGCCGATACTCCAGATGGGGCTCCTACTACAAACAATATGAGGTCTAATTGGGACTTCACATTGGGAAGGCCCCCTTGGTTGACAAATTTCCAACACCGTCCAAAAAATGGCACTAGAAGGAGGGCCTGATGGCAGGTTGTGTCTGTTGAGTCTATTTTGAATCTCTTATTCGAAATGGCTCTTTCCAAAATTATAATCCCGAGATGTTTTTCTAAAGAGCTTGATCTTAATACCATCACCACGAAATTTATTAATAACCTATCCTAGTTTATGTTTGATGCCGAGGGTTAATTAACTCTTTGTAAACATATGTTTTGAATTATCCCTTTTTTCCTTTCTAATGGAATACATTGCAAGGATGTTATGGCTAGATTTTTCACCCTCACATTTGAAGATCGTGTTAAGAGATGGTGCATACATTACCTGTTGCTTTTGTCCATTCATTCGACCAACTTGCAAAGGAGCTTCATAAAGCATTCAATAGGTATGATTACCATGATGTTTTTGAAAGAATTAATCAGCTAAGAATGAAGCCTAGTGAATCAATTGAGGATTTATCTTATGGATTCCTCCACCTTTGTTATGAATTTCCAGGAGAAGACACAGATTGAGATTTATTTAAACAAAATTTTAAACGTTTAGTTCAAATTTATTTGCGCGGTAAATATGAACGCCTTGATGTTTTTACTTCCCCAACTCTCATAAATCCCGAGACACCTCTAACTTAAGAGGAGGAACCTACTAATCCTTTTGTTCCTTTTCCTCCTCCTTTTCCAGTAACAATTTAGGTGCCCCCCTATGATAACGCTGAAGTTGGGAAATATACAAATCAAATTCCTAATACATCTTTTCATCCTCCTTCCACTTTCCATGATTTGGATCCAATGAAGAAAACCCTAGAATGGTTCATGAAGCCTATGGTGAAAACTAATTTTTCCATTCCTCAAGATGACATTAGTGCTCTTAACCTCAATCTTGAATCTAGTTCCATGGAAAGTGCTACTTCTTAAAGGTACATCTGTCATCCTCTATCATATACATGCCATGACTCTATGTATCATGATTTGCTTGTTTAATTTGCTCCACCAAAGGTACTTTTGTCATCCTCTATCATATACATGCCATGACTATGCGTATCATGATCTGCTTGATTAATCTGCTCCACCAATTATCTCTTCATGTTCTCTTGATTTTCAAGTCGTTGGTTCAAATTGTGATTAGTTACAAGGAAATCACATTACACAGGTAGAGGAGCAGTAAAGTGGGGAGAATTTTGACCTCTCTTCCCTCATTTAGAGTCCCCCATGTCAAGATGATGCTCTTCCATTCTTGGATGATGTTCAATTTGCTGATCTCTGTGGTGAATCAAATGAAATCAATTTGTTTAGATCCGTAGTCTTGGGAAATAATCAGTATGATGATGATGACTCTATTGTTGTGAGTGATGATGAATTCCCAAGTGCATCAACTAATCTTTCGATTCCTCTAGAAGATTTTGATTTATAAGATTTAGATCTAAAATATGATTTGGTCGAAGAATATGCTCTTATGGAAACTTCCTCTTCATCTCACTATCCCTTTTGTTCTACAATTTGCAATGAGGATACTTCTTTCTCTTCAATTTCTTCCCTCGATGAGTTAACTTCTCAATTGAAACAAGGTAGTGAGGTTATCCACGATGAAAAGGAAAACAATCGAATAATTGAGTATTCTCTCCATCCCTCATCATCTCTTGTTTTGCATGAAGAAAACACTTCAAATCAGCTTGCTCATGAAATTTCCTCGATTCATACATCTCTGGATTTGCGATCAAAAGAATCTTTTTGCTTGATTAATTTGGTTGTTGAAGTTGTGAAATACAATCAAATCAGTGATAGAGATGGCTTCCATCTGGTTAGTAGTGGTCATATTGAAAACAGTGGTAGTAGCTATCATTATGCCATGCATGATCTGGTTCAATATTCAAAATGAAATTTTACAATCCTTCAGAGTTTTAGGACTTGTCATGAAGAAGTCGAGGCACTTAAACTTCCGTTGATGGTTATGTTAAGTTCTCATGACTCTGGTGATGTTCCTGAACTAAATCAAATTTGGATTTTCTAGCAAAATTATTTCATCCACATGGTTTCATTGGATGTAAATTCCTTCTTGAAAGATGTTTGTTATTTTTGGTATACTCTTGCAACTTTAAAGATTCGATGTCTGATCAGGTTAAGGATTCTATTTTAGTTAATTCATCTTCATGCAAATATCTTGTATAAAACTCGGGATGGGAGGTGTATCTCTCATAGATTTAGGGAACTATTAAGTTGATCATTTCAAAGATCATCTCTGGCCAAAGGAATCATGTCTATCACATTCATTTCATAATAGTCAACTTCTATTTTTTGTTGTGAATGTTATATCGCGAATATTATTCTTCATCACACCTGAAATCCTCTTGAGTGCCAATGAATGCATGCACTATTTTGTGAATCAAATTCTTCTTTGTTCACTATATCTTGATTGGTCTCATGTGTTTGTTGTATTGCAATTCCTTTTCACTTCTTTCAATGATTATGATGCTTGTACAGTTTATCATTTGGCATGCGAGGAAGTTGGTTCGCTTGTTCATAACATTCACAGAGCTATTTGAATTGATTTATCTTTGTTGACTACTAACTAGGAATCTGATGCTTTAATCCATTGACACATTAGATGACAACTGTTTTGCATATGTGGATCTTTATGATTTAACATCTCGCTATTCAGGTTCTTTTCAAGCCGTTGAGGAACTTTAACCTTCACTGGTGATTATGTTAGGTCCTTGCTGTCTTGGCATGTCTGCTAAATATGATTTGATCTATTTTCCCTCACAAGATTCTCATCCTGGCCTTGTGATTCTAATTGAAAATTCATCTTTTCAAGAATTTTTGGGTGTTCGAGAAGATTTTTTCAAATTTCACAATCCAACCTATGATTTCCTGGAATCATATTACCTAGCAAGCCGTTTTGCTAATACAAAGTTTTGGTGTTTTCTAATTCTTGCTAAGAAGGATGGCATAGATGAAGGTGCATTCACAAGAATCTTTTGAGTTTTCTCTGCTTATAATTTTCACTGGAAAGGTATAACGCAAGTTGGTTAGAGGAAGTGGCTATGAAATATCTTTCTGTTGACAGGAAAGACCTTGAATTTGTTGTGCAAGTTATTTAAGTTCTTATCTTTTCCATTGCACATTGGTTTATATGTTTTTTAATTGCTAGTATCTTTTTTAATGCAGGTTGGGGGCAGCTACGATGGCTACATTGGAAATTTAATTATAAATGAACATAACCTTCTAGATAGTTAGGTTAGGAGTAGGTGTAGCTTCATATTAGTTTCCCTTGCACATGCATCATGCACTCACTTTCGGTAGTGTTTCATTTGTTTCCTGATTTTTTCTCGCATTCTATTTTTAGTTTAGCCTGCATTTGTTTTGTCCTTTTTATTTTGGTTTTCTTGTTATTTATTATCTCTTCTTTCATGTTTGGTTTAATAAGACTTCACATGAATGATGTTTCCTTTGGCTCGAAGACACATGGCTAAATAGAAAATGGCTTTGTGACACTACAACATTTGGCTAACCTTTAGTTCTTCTTCTTTGTCTTGGTTATCCTTTGGTCGATGATGTTTTGATGGAAAATATGATCCTTGCGTGAGAAAGCTCTGTGTCGAACCATGATATCCATGTCGATTCTAGAAACCTCATGCCTATGCTCGGTTCTTTACGTTTTGGATTTTTTCCATGCTTATCCAATCAAGTAGAGAAGGACAAGGGGAAAATCTAAACGAGCAAACCAATATCAGGGGTCTTACATATGCTTCTATCAAGGAACAACCTCTTCTGCTCTCAATAAGTTTGGATCCCTCTTCCGCCCCATTAAATGAATAAGTGTCAATGCATAGTACTTTATAAAATAAATAAATTGTAACACCCTCCTCCCACATCCACCCAAGTAACCATGAAAACCAAGGTAAGAATGAGACGAGAGGCTACTATGATCAGATTCAACTTCTTAGGTAACCTTAAGGAAGTGGAATTGATGGAACATCACACACAGTCATCCAACATCATCAACACAACACTCAGGAAACAAGCCATCCACTTAGGAAACCTGTCCCTGGTTCCCACTGTTGTTCAGGACCTCTAAGGACCTAGTCACTCTCATGCTATGGGCAAGGGAGTGACCAGAGACCTAAAGTTTCTCTCATAGGACTGCATGCTAGGGAATGTGGACCAAAATTTCCAGTTCTGTGCCAGCAACCCTGGGATTTAAGCCACTTTTTTCAGGCCCTGAGCCCAGGCCACTACCCAGAATGGAAATAATGAAGCAAAAGAAATAAACTCAACAAGACCTTAACCAGACCCTTACTAGCCATGACATGCATTTCTTCAAACATATCATTGTTGGCATTATGATACAGGTGTTGTCCTTGATGGCAACTCACTCAGATGACAATTCGCAGTGCAGTAGATTAACAAGCAAATAATTACAGATCAGACTGCAGAGAATGGAGAAAGAGAGGTATATGCAAGTTCACCTTGACCAAGCTGCGTATACATGCAGGTTCACTGAACACAAGTAGCGTATACGTACACACGCACTTTCACATAAGGAAAAGCACGTATATGTTGGGAAACTAAGTTTCTGGTCCGAGGTATTTAGTCCATGGTATTTTGATCTGTGGTATTGGTCTAAGGTATTTGGTCTGAGGTATTGACACTAAGTATTTGGTCCAAGGTATTGGTCCTAAGGGGTTTTGGTCCATGGTATTGAGAAAGGCCTAAAACTATATAAGGAGGAGAAGATCATTAGGCCATTGAAAGTAAGCATCGAATATATGATGAAGTGTGAGATCTAGTATGCAGGTTACTGGCTTATGGTGCATTGCTTGATCTGAACCAAGGATGAACCTTAGCGGTTGATGAGGGATAAGATCTAATGATGGATCAAGATCTTAATGGTTGAAATGAATTACATTATGTGGTTTTACTCATGTATATTCTAGAGCTGAATACTGAGCCATCTATTATTTTATAAACGTTATGATCTAGGTATAATTGAAGTATGGAATAGTTGTAAAATTATGAATTATCATTTACAGATGTATACGCTAGTTGGATTTGATAAAAGCACGTACACACGGTGGTTCGACACAGGGAATTAGCATATACCTTATGAAGAATGTTTCAGTTGCTTCTATTTGCTGTTGCAGAGTTCTAGGTTCTGCTTTGGGTTCCTGATGACTGTATTCTAGTAACTGTATTCTGGTGACAATATTCTGAATGATCAGATTGATTGATTGTGATTTGCTACAATGATGATGGGTTGTCAAAGTGATTGATTGATTTAGTTGTGATGTTTGAGTTTCAGTGATTGGTTGATGCAGATGTATTTGATAGTTGTATTATAGTGGTGATTAATTTTGAGCTTCAATGTTGTTGATGGGTCTAGTATGAAAATTGGATGAAACGTGGCCTTCAGATTATGGTGTTGTGTTCGAGGAGTATCCAGTCTGAAAATTTATGAAACGTGGTCCGTGGAAGAAGAAAGAAGGTTGTAGACTTCTGTAGGTCGGCACCTACGTACTAGTAAACATATCGGCTAGTACAAGAGCTAGGGGTTGTAGCTCCCTTCCAGTAGAAGTTGGAGAACAAGATAAGGTAGTAACCTTCTGTAGGTAGCAGCCTGCGTACTGGTATGATTTTCGCACCTGTGCAATGTTGTAAACATGTTTTCCTATTATTAAAAGAAGACAGATACGACAACAATAGGTGGTTTTCACCCACATTCGGTTTCCACCTTAAATCTTGGTGTTCATGTGTGTTTCTTATGTGTAATGGTTCACTCTGTTATTAACTACATATGGTTATTGTTTAATTATTAATAAAGTACTGATGCATAGATTAGAGATCAAAATATGATGAATTAATTGAATCATTAGTTTGTTGGATATACGCTTGTTTCCTTAAACACAGTTGCGTGTACACGCGGGTTACCCACATGGAAGTAGCGTATATAAATTTGAGTATGGAAAGAAAAATATTATTGACTTGACTAATACTAATTCACAGCCCCTCGTCTCAGTATTATTTCCAAAAATTGGTATTGAAGTAGGTCCTTCAGAAGAAGCTTGATCGCTTGAAGGGAGATCCATCAACATGAATAATCAAGAGAGCATGGGATCCATCAGACCGCCAATCTTCGATGAGAGAAATTTTGTTTACTGGAAAATAAGAACCACAACCTATCTACAATCACTTGGAACAGATGTTTGAGAAATTGTGGAAGGATGATATACATTTCCAATAACAATTCCTACAAATATGACAGGTAAAAAGGATTATGAAACCAATGCCAAAGCTGTCACTATTTTATTGGGAAGTTTATCAAAATCAAAGTTTGTCAAAGTCATGTAGCTCAAATCAGCGAAAGAATATGGGACAAAATCGTTATAAGCTACGAAGGAGACTCTCAGGTAAAACTTGCTAAGCTTCAAACTCTCAGAATTTAGTATGAAACTCTTAAGATGCATACTGATGAAATCATAGCTAGTTACTTCCTATGTATAGATGAGGTTGTCAATTGCAGGAAGAATCTGGGTGAAGAAATTAAGGAGGTTGCCTTAGTTGAGAAAGTTTTGAAATCCTTGTCCGCTAAATTTGAACCCAAAGTGTCTGCCATAGAAGAAAAATAGGATCTACAAAATATCACTATGATGTAGCTTCACAGAATCTTAACTGCCTTTGAGATGAGAAAAGAAGGACCATCGGATATGAGAGAAGCCACATTTAAAGCATCAACAAAGGGAAAAGAAAAACTCAATGAATCAGGACACATTTCAGAAGAAGAAGATGAGGTAAATTTTGTCAAGAAGCTTCAACAGGGTTCTCGAAGGTTCAAAGGTAAGCTACCTTTCAAATGTTTTTCTTGTGGTAGAGTTGGTCATTACGCTGCCAGATGCCCTCATAACAACGGAAAGATGTCTGAAGAAGGTAATAGAAGTTATTATACTCATGATGATAATGATGGCCTGTCCAATATTGATGAAGATGATCAAGAAATTAAACTAATCATGGCATATGAAAATAATGCCTTAGAAAAGGAAGATTTCCTTAAAGAAATCAGTCAACTTAAAATCGGTTTGGCAAAAAAGGATACAGTCATAAACATAGTGACACATCAACTCACCGAAAAGGACAAACACAATGAAGTATTAGCATGTAAAGTAGTAAGTCTAAGAAAAGAACTTGAAAAGAAAAAGACTCTGAATCTTAGATTTGCTAAAGGATCAGAAACATTAGATGAAATCCTGAAAGTTCAGCGTTCGCCCATTATAAAGACTAGTCTTGGTTTTCATGAAGGTGAATCTAGTTCACAAGGTAAGGTAAGAAACTGCAATGAAAAATCTGAGTTGCTCAACAAGGAAATAAAAAGTCAACGCCATTAACAACCAAGGAAAGAAATTCTTTTACTCCTAACTGTGGAAGTGACAGTCAGTTATTTCCTTCGATGAATGATGTTGAATGTTTTATATGTCATAATTTTGGACATGGTGCAGCCAGATGCAGAAGTAGAATGGTTCAAGACTATCACACAGAAAGATCATCACGTTTCAGGTACTTTAAGGGATATTGTTTTGCTTGCAATATATTTGGTCACAAAGTTATTGATTGCAATAAAAGGAATATGAAACACGTAAGATGTTATGCGTGTAACAAGTTTGGACATAAAGTAAAGGAATGCAAGAGCAAATTCCGGACAGCAAACCAAAGGAGCATACATCATCACACTCCAATGTATTGAAGAAGACAAAATTATTGTCAGAAAGATGTGGCATAGCTTAGTTTGCAGACATAACAGACCCAGGGGAAGGTGAAGATGAAAAAATTCAGTATTCCAATTTTCATACGCAACTATTACAAAGAGAAGTCACGTATATACGCGAGTTAGAAGTTTCACAATCGCGTATATGTGGTTTGAGAAAAAAAGCAGCGGGACAGAATCGGGAAAAGGAGTCTGATATGGTTCAGTCACTTATCTTCTCTGTTTGATATGGTTACAATTTGCTAATGATATGTAGAAATGTGTTAGTACTCATAAGTTTACACAGGTTCAGAGGGAGCATATGCTTCTAATATTGCATTGTTGGCATTATCTTAGAAGATATTGGTACATATCCACATAGTTGTTTGCTTCAGGTGACTCTTTTGATGATAGAAATATACAGATTGTTGATCCTGATGTTGCTGATGGTACAGATCATATATGGTGTATGATAGTTGCTGTTGAATATCATGGTATTGTTTAGATTGTTGGTCTTTGTTATAAAAGTCATGTATATCATTTGATGTAAGGGTCATGCAAAGACCTAATTTGTAACCCCACTTTGCATGGGAAGGATGATGTAATAATTTCTATTTCAGTTATGTATAAACATTTGGTATATCCCCACTTGGTTGGGATATTGATGTATGTATGAGTCATTGGTGATAAGAAGGTCATACTCACTCAGTTGAGTTGTAGAGTCATATTTTTGCAGACTCTACATGTGCTCAGGGGGATCATGGACAGATTAGTACATCTTAGAATGTACAAAGGGGGGGCTCAATCAGAGATTTCAGGATGTACTCACGGGGAGTATGGACAACATAAAGTATATCAAAGGGAGAGAATATCTTGGTCCGCCATTTTCCCTTGATGTCAAAGGGGGAGAGTGTCTTGGTGTTGTTGTTGCTATCAAGTCCAAAGGGGGAGATTGTTGGCATTATGATACAGGTGTTGTCCTTGATGGTAACTCACTCAGATGACAGTTCACAGTGCAATATATTAACAAGCAAAGAATTACAGATCAGACTACATAGAATGAAGAAAGAGAGGTATACACAGATTCACCTTGACCAAGCTGCATATACACACAGGTTCATTGAACACAAGTAGCGTATATCTACACATGCACTTTCACAAAAGGAAAAGCACATATACATTTGGAAACTAAGTTTCTGGTCCGAGGTATTTGGTCCATGGTATTTTGATCCATGGTATTGGTCCAAGGTATTTGGTCCAAGGTATTGACCCTAGGTATTTGGTCCAAGGTATTGGTCCTAAGGAGTTTTGATCCATGGTATTGAAAGACCTAAAACTATATAAGGAGGAGAAGATCATTAGGTCAATGAAAATAAGCATCAAATATCTGATGAAGTGTGAGATCTAGTATGCAGGTTATTGGCTTATGGTGCATTGCTTGATCTAAACCAAGGATTAACCTTATTGGTTCATGAGGGATAAGATCTAATGATGGATCGGGATCTTAAGGGTTGAAATGAATTATCATTATGTGGTTTTACTCATGTATATTCTAGATCTGAACACTGATGCATGTATTATTCTGTAAATGTTATGATTTGGGTATAACTGAAGTCTGGAATAGCTGTAAAATTATGAATTAACATTTACAGATGTATACGCTGGTTGGCTTTGATAAAAACGCGTACACATGCTAGTTTGACAAAGGGAAGTAGAATATACCTTATGAAGAATGTTTTAGTTGCTTTTGTTTGCTGTTGCAGAGTTTTGGGTTCTCATGACTATATTCTGGTGACTGTATTCTAGTGATAGTATTTTGAATGATCAGATTGATTAATTATGATTTGCTACAACGATGATGGGTTGTCAAAGTGATTGATTGATTCAGTTGTGATGTTTGAGTTTCAATGATTGGTTGATGCAGATGTATTTGATAGTTGTATTACAGTGGTGATTGATTTTGAGCTTCAATGTTATTGATGGGTCTAGTATGAAAATTGGATGAAACGTGGCCTTCAGATTATGGTATTGTGTTCCAGGAGTATCCAGTTTGAAAATTTATGAAAGGTGGTCCCTGGAGGAAGAAAGAAGGTTGTAGCCTTCTGTAGGTCGACGCCTACATATTAGTAAACATATTGGTTAGTACAAGAGCTAGGGGGTTGTAGCTCCCTTCTAGTAGAAGCTAGAGAATGAGAGAAGGTAGTAACCTTCTACAGGTAGAAGCCTACGTACTGGTATGAGTCTGCACCAGTACATTGTTGTAAACAGATTTTCTTATTATTAAAAGTAGACAGAGATGACAGCAGTAGGTGGTTTTCACCCACATTGGGTTTCCACCTTAAATCTTGGTGTTCATGTGTGTTTCTTATGTGTAATGGTTCACTCTATTATTAGCTACATATGGTTACTGTTTAATGATTAATAAAGTACTGATGCATAGATTAAAGATCAACATATGATGAATTAACTGAATCATTAGTTTGTTGGATATACGCTTGTTTCCTTAAACACAGTTGTGTGTGCATGTGGGTTACCCACATGGAAGTAGCGTATATAAATTTGAGTATGAAAAGAAAATGATTATTGACTTGACTAATACTAATTCACCCCCACCTCCACTTGCCCCCCCCCACAAGTGTTATTTCCAACAATTGACATCTAACCTACAAGTGTAAACAACAGAATTAAGTGTAGGGATCTCATACTTATCTAAGAATCATTATAAACCATTGTTCCCTCATGTCATTTGGTGCATATTAATCTATTAGGTCATAGACACATTATCCATTCACATACAAGTAAAAACATGCTAAGAGACATATATATTTGTTGTCATAAAATGTGCATATAACCAACATAATAGACACATAAATACAATAAACATATCAGCCATTAAGATCCATATATATGTTGGGTATACGACCAAAGTCACACATTGACTAGAAGTGGGGAGGATCATGGGTATATAAGGATGGAAAAATATCTCCATTGGTATGAGGCCTTTTGGGGGTAAAGCCCAAAAACAAATCCATGAGGGCTTAGGCCCAAAGTGGATAATATCATACCATTATGGAGATATGTGATGTCCAGAGTCCTTACAAGTGGTATCAGAGCTGTTTTGGCTTCAAGGGGATGCATTTATTGCTGAGGGGTTTCGCTCGGGCGTGTGGTAGACCCTGTTCAGTGGGAGATCTGCAAGATCGATTCTGGTGGTGAAAGAAGATGGCGAGCAGTGGAAAGATACATATTGAGAAGTTCAATGGTCAGAGTTTTGAGTTTTGGAAACTCAAGATGGAGGATTTGTTGGTGGATAAAGATCAGTGGATCGTGGTAGATCTGGGTACTAAGCCAACGGGAGTGATCGATGAAGAATGGAAGAAGTTGGATCGGAAGGGAAAGAGCACAATACGATTGTGTGTCTCAGATTCAATATTGTTGAATGTATCAGGGGAAGCTACGACAAAGGCTCTGTGGGACAAGTTAGGGACTTTGTACCAATGTAAGTCTCTGGTGAATAAACTATTCCTACGGAAAACGTTGTATAACCTGAGGATGAAAGATGGAGACTCGGTGACAGAGCATTTGAATGCATTTAATACTGTGGTAAGTCAGTTATCATTTGTTGATATTAAAATTTCAGATGAAGATAAGTGCATCAGTTTGTTGTGTTCTCTACCAGATTCATGGGATAGTCTAGTTATGGCAATAGGTAGCAATGCAACTGCTTTGTAGTTTGATGAAATAGTCTCAGGCTTGCTGATGGAGGAGATGAGACGGAAAAATATGGACAACCAGAATGGTGATGCCTTCTCTGTACGAGGACGGTCCTAGAACAGAAACAAAAATAAGTCATTGAGTGGGAGATCCAAATCTAGAGGGAGATCTAAATCTCCAGGAAAATCTATAAAGGTGGTGTGCTGGAAATGAGGAAAGGAAGGGCACTTCAGAAGGGAGTGTAAATCTAAAGCTCCTGATAAAGGAAAGGGATCTGATGATGCTCCTTCTGCGGAGGCGAAAACCACCTCAGATGAAGGTGGGGATGTGTACTTGGCTTCTTCAAGTACACATGTAGATCATGAGGCATGGTT